>PVKN010028429.1:0-13247 GCA_004027915.1 Capromys pilorides
ATTGAATTTCTGGAATGTTGACTATTCTATCCCTTGGGGGCCTTGGAGTTGATATATTTTTGATCATGTCTAATTAGGAGTTCTATATGCCTTATTGACTGTCAAATTCTTCCTCATGCTTGGAAAATTCTTCCATTATTTCTGTGAACAGGTTTTTTATGTTGTTTCCAGTATGTCCTGCTTTTCAGCTGATTTTGATCACTCTTATGTCATTCTTCTTTGTATCATCTAGCAGTTGTTAGATTGACTTTTCCTGTTCCCTTGGTATTCTGAAGAGCTCTTTCTTTTCATGATCTCTAACAGTGAACCTGTCTTTTACATCTGATACTGTCCTCACAGTGGTTCATTCTTCTATGCCAATTTTCAATGGAAATTTTAATTTCTTGAATATCTGTTTGGTCGTTTCATGGTTTCCATTTCTTTCCTAGGTTTGGTGTTCATGGTATCCATTTTCCTAAGCTTCTCTATTTTTTAATCTGTTTCTGTTCTAGAGCCCCTAACCATGTCTTTCATGATGGCCACTATCTCTGTAGTTAGCTGGTAATTTACATCTGGTTTAATGCTTTGTAATGCCTTACTCATATGCATTATTACTTCTGATGTTGCCACTTTAGGTGGGTGACTTTCAAATTATTTCACCTGATTGTTCCTTGGGTTTGCATTTGGTGAGCTAGAATTTTGGGGTTGCATCTTGCTCAGATGTCTTCTCATTTTGTGATTTTATTTTTCATTTAATTTCTGTATTGATGCTTATAAATTGCTGATGACAGGTACCTTTTTTTGCTAATATTTTGAAACCTTAGGAGGAGATGACTAATTCTCAGATGTGTCTTCCCGAGCTGGCTTTTGGGTTTTGTGCTTATTACAAGAGCCTCCCTCTTAAATGCACTGGGGAAGAGGAGCTGCTGCCTATTTTGCCTAAGCCCTAGTTGTTTAGCACTGGCCTACAGTAGTGTTTATGACCTGTAGGCAACCGCAGCCTTAATATACCAAAAGGAACAAATGATTAGAATAATTATGGCACCATAATTAAAGTAACACAATCAATAACAACAGCAGCAGCAAACACAGCCTAGAAAATGACACACTATGGGAGCCTACTTTTGTTCCTTTAATCACATGAATTATATTTTAATAAAGTTTATAACAAACCAGAATATTATACATAATAAATATAGCCTTAAAATGATAATTTTTACCCTTAGAGAAGAATATTTTAAAAGGCTAGGGAGAAAATAGAAAAATAGAAGAGAAGGAAGGAATTAGAAGTCATCCTGGAGGACGAAGGAAGATTATGTGAACTTTGGTAAACTAGTGAAGAAGAGAGGTAGAAAAGAGAGAAGGAACAAATAAAAAAGAACAGAAAAGTGCAATGACAACAAAGCTAGAAACAATGTTCATACTCCTGTAGAAATAAGAAGAAACACTGAAGAAAAAAGAAAAGAAAACAAAAATTTAAAAAACTACAAGAAAACGAATGTCTGCTTCAGGGTGTCTCCATGCTGTCATTGGTGGACATAATGGGCAGAGTCTAGTCCATGTTGATTAATCCCAGCAAGCCAGCTGTTGGTTTATAGCAGGGCAGCGTGTAATCCTAATAAACTTGCACCTTTAGTTCAACTGATGTTCAGGCTTGCTCTCTGACTGTAAGGACAGAGCCTGGTTTGTTCACCCAGAAACTTCTGTGTCCATCTTTCCAGCTTGAACTCAGTTCCATGAATCATGACACTGGGAACCACTAGACAGAGCTGGCCCTCAGTTGCTCCGAGGTCAGAGCCCTGTTGGCTCCTCTTTAAGATGGCTGCCAACCAATCATCCTGTCCTGGGGGTGTCAGAATCCACATAACTCACCAGCCCTGCACTCTGCTGCACCCGCTGCGTCATTCCACTGCTGTGTTTTTCTGTGGAGTCCTCCAGAGTCCCTATCTGAGCCCAAGTCTGGGCTCAGGGAGAAGGACCGAGTTGCCTCCTTCTGTGGCCTTGAGGGCTCTCTCTGTGAGCTTCAATTCCTGCTTTAGATCCTTACCAAGCCCCAGGGACCCACTTACCTCCTATTTTCTTTCTCATATTGCTGTAGTCTGACATCTGAACTCCTTATCCCAGAGAGGCTGCTTTTCCGCTGTTCTCCACACCACCATCTTCCTGGAAATCTGTCTCCTGGCTCTTACTATTATGGTAATTAGCCTTACAGACTAGGAGACTACCTAAAGGCTCAGATGCACACAAATCAAAAAGTCAAGGCTTTCTCTGGAAAGCAAATAATTTCATGCATGCATAGCCAGGTTGTTCCTGGGCTATGGATCATGACCAACATCTTGACCAATCAGCCATGTGTGTGAGTGATAAACAGGAAAAAGGAAAACTGATGTATACTTTGGTTCAGTGTAACTACCACCAGCATAAGTAACTTCTGAATGTGAGTCATTAATTAAATTTCTGTAGGAATTGGCATGCATCCATGCACATAAATTTTTGTATCATATTAGGGTGGAATTGTATAAGAAGTGATGATGAATCCAATTAGTTATTTTAAAGTCATGTTATTTAGACAACCTGGTGTTCCTAGTGGGATGCATTGATTTCCATGGTCTGTGAGTTGATTTCAATGAGTTTTATATATTTAAAATTGCATGTAAAATCTTCTATGTCCATAAGACACTTTTTTTTTTTTGTCTGAGAGAAGAGTCATAGATTTTATCAGATTCCTAGAGGACTCATGATGAAAGAAAAGTTAAAAAAAAAATCATTGGTACTTGAATTATGCCTTTCTTTTTGGGCATTTTTTTCTTTTTTTTTTTTTTTTTTTTTTTTTTTTTTTTTTTTTTTTTTTTTTTTTTTTTTTTTTTTTTTTTTTTTTTTTTTTTTTTTTTTTTGAGGCAGTCTCATTTTGTAGTTCAGACTGGCACTGAACTCTGTGTAGCTCAAGCTAGCCTTGAACTCATGACAATCCTTCTGCTTCAGCCTCCTGAGTGCTGAAATTGCAGTTGTGTGTCATCATGCCTGGCCAAATTTTCTACATGAATGTGAAGGACACATATCTCCTTTATTTGGAGGCTGAACCATTTGTGATAACTGTATTGTCTTACTCAATATCACAGCAGAGAATAGGCATTCCTTAGGCCATTCACCTATTCCTTCATGTGCTCAACCTCTCAGCAGGCACAGAGGAGCCTTCAAGCTGTGTTATCAGGCAGGAAGCACAGTAGGGGACAGTGACACAGCCTCCTTTTAATCTAGCCTGGGAGTCAGGACAGGCTCATGGACGGCAGGCTGCAGGAGCACAGACAAAGGGCCATCATGGCTGGCCACAGGCTTAGAAGAATCAACACCTACTTGTATCCAAGGCAAACAGAAGTGGCATAGGACATCTTCAACAGAGGGGCTGGCAGGAGGTGCTGCTCTGCCTGGAGGTTCTCAGACATGGGCAATATATGTGCCCACTGCAGTGGCAACTGGCTTGGGAAATGGTGCCAGGGGAAGAATATGGAAGGAGGTGGCACTGAGAAAAGGGAGCTCCCAGTGGGCCAGGTCCCAGGCTGCATGGGGGAAGGCAGCTCCCAGTGGGCCAGGTCCCAGGCTGCATGGGGAAAGGCAGCTCCCACTGGGCCAGGTGCAGGGGCTTTGTGGTGGCAGTTTTTTGTTTGCTCATGAGATGTCTGCCTGCTTTGTTGTTTACTAATTCTTGTCAGAGAAATGGCTTCAAATGCTGAAGAAGGAAGAGAAACATCTGAGATAAAAACTGAGAGCTGACTTCATCCAACAGCTTTATTTTGAAAATTGGGAGTGGGTCACTATTACCCTATTTGCTTGTTACTCACACAGTGACCTGGTTTATCCTGAGCTGGCTACTCATGACAAGTTGATGAAGGATTTTAAACCAAGAGAGTACATTTCTTAGGAACGTTGCTAAACATGACCCTGATTACACGGAGTTGGCCATTAGCTTTAGGTTATAATACAGAGACAATAATGTTGGGCTAAGCTTTGTTGACTGCAACCTGGGTAACCTAAATTTTTATTTTAACCCCTGAAGACCTTCATGAATTCCCAGTGGAGGGGATACAACTCAGTCTTGCTACGTAACACACTGCGTCCTAGAGTGAAGGGTTGGGTTATGTAAGCACATATAAGTGTCCCTGGGTCTCAAGGTGTCCTTAAATGCTTTCTCCTGGCCCAGAAACCATTTCAGGTCCTGAACCCTTGCAACGACAAGTCATCCAGTGGCTGGGCACAGCTTGTGCACACTCAGGTGGCCCTAGGCCGCCATCCTGAGGCTCAGAAAGCTCATAAAGATAAACAATTCCACTGTGGACTCACAGCATCACTTGAAAGCAGCCGCCAGGGCGCAGGTATTTTTCATATGGACAGCTTTGAGCATCAGCTAGTTTTGTTTTCATTTCAAGGCCATTCCAAAAGCTATTCACGTATTCAAGCTTTACCTTGTCATATAGAAAATCAGTTTTATAGTCAAGCCAAACAGTCAGAACTGGAGCAGCAGATGAGAGATGCATCTTTTGTGATATCTTATTTTGCTTTCCAGCAGATTCTTTATTTCTCCTGTGCAGTCTCATTTGATCTGTATCTCAAACTAATAAAAATTCTTATTTTTGTCCTAACGTTTAGCTGGAAATGCGTTCCCAGAGCCAT
This sequence comes from Capromys pilorides, assembly GCA_004027915.1. Classification (NCBI taxonomy): domain Eukaryota; kingdom Metazoa; phylum Chordata; class Mammalia; order Rodentia; family Capromyidae; genus Capromys; species Capromys pilorides. Next base: position 4,648 of record PVKN010028429.1, read on the forward strand.
CAGCTGGCCAGAACTTTACTGGATTTAAACATAAAAATGCAGCAATTGAAAGATCACGAGCTGGAAATTGCATCAGACTCTCGAAGCTCAGAAGATAATGCTGTGAACTGGGAAGACGGAAATGCATGCTGGGAAATCTGAACCCTAAGAATAACAGTGACAATGCTGACGTGGCTCTAGTGGTAGCATGGCCACTTTGTGTGGGCTCTGCGGGACCATTCGTAGGGCAAAACTGAGGGAATGACAAAAACACTGGAGAGGGGGAGGAGAAAGTGGAGCGGGGTATTAATGTTTAAAAACATCTGTTTATTGTTAGGGCTGTTTTTTCAAGAAGTCAAATAAGAAGGCCTTCATGCCGATATCCCGCATCCTATCTGAGTTATCTTTACTTTCTGACGTGGCCTGAGTTTTCCGAATCTGTTCTTGCTCTTGTTTTCCTAGCTTACTTACTATTGGTTTGTCCAGTAGCTTGCTCAGTACTTCCTAGTCCACCAGGCCCCTTTTACCTTCTCAGAATTACTTCTGGCCAGATTCCTACACACGATCTAGGTAGTGGGTACTTAGGAGCGGTGGTCCCTTAGAAGCCCCATCTTCCTGGGTGTTGTCACACAGGTCAAGGCAGATAGATTGGTTTGTCCTCAGGAGAGAACAGGATGACTAGGTGACAATCCCTGTCTGTGGAGGCTGCGAGACACAGGGCTTGGACAGTGGTGGTGGTGAACACATGAGACTACTTGGGCTTCAAAGAAGGGAATTGAAACTGAGTTCCTGAAAGCATAAAAGGAGAGAGGTGGTGTTGTATTCCCTGTCCCTGGGTTCGAGCTGTGTAACTCCTGGGCCTTCCTGTCTTGAGCAACGTGAAACTCTCCGGTATCCATCTCATAGAATATTTTCCTGCTTGCCTTGGTTTAAGTTGGAGTTTCAAGACTTGAATCCAAAAGGGTCTTAATTAGTACTATTTCTATGTTTAGTTTCTGGGAGTTTAATGGTCCTTATGTTGAATTAGAAAATCTAAGTATACCCTAAAGTGCTGTCTTTTTAATGCAAAAAATAAAGTTAATAAAAAATAGCTGCCAATCTGATATTCAGAGCAGATATCTGTAAACACCAACTTCTGCCAGTCTACATAACTTCAATGTTTAACTAAGACAAAGATTGCTCCTGAGGGTGAAGGGCTATAAGTACGTGGTCTGTCTCTATTTAAATTAAGTTCTGGGTTGCAGTAGAAACCAGGGGGAGAACACGTTGGTAGCGTGCGTGAGGCTTTGGGCTCAGGCTCAGCACAAATCAGAAACCAAAGAAAGACAAAATGAGGCATCAACAGAAAGGAGAGACAGAGAGAAAACAAGTAGATTTATGTGTGTGAGGACTAGGAAATTATCTGCACTAAGTTTAGTCTTTAACTTTCTTTCCATAAGAATTAAACAATTGTAGGCATTTTTTTAAAAATTGCATTTAATAAGAAATAACAATGTGACAGTTTCAAAACACGTTAGTAGTGAATTTCCAGTATTTGATACAATGCATATTGTTGTCCTCCTAGTAATTATACAGAGCACAGGGTGTAGACGTGATAATTTTTCTAATCATTATTGGTACAAAAAAATTATTTCTCATTGCACTAACAGAAAGTAGTTGTATACATAATCCAATGTTCCATAATTGCAGTGGGTTATTGGCAAAACTGGCAATGTTGGAAGCTATTGATTTAAGCCTTTTACAGCTCAGCATACTAATCTAGCTTTATGTTTTAACCTTATGGTTAAACTTTTCTGCTGGTGGTTAAGTCCAAATTAAAGCAAAACCTGTATAACAAAACAGGTTTGTATCTCCCAAGGTCAGTCAAATCCCCTCAGGGTTTGCTTTGAAACCATGTACAAGTGCTTTGTAGAACTGTTGTCAGTGTCAGCCATCTGGGTGAATCATGGCCATTGCTTGACTAACTTTCTCTCTGTGAAAGCCTGAGAGAATGTTTTCTCTCTAGGTGACTCTCCTTGGGTACACTATATATCTTCAATCCCTTTCATCTGTGGCCTCATAATCTCCTTGATCAGAAAATTTGGGAAACCACTGAGTGATAGGATATTACAGCACAGGTTCTCTTATGTCCTGAGTCCTCACTGGCCTTGAAGGGCTAGGGCCAAACTATTGGCTATCTTTGCAGCCCTTCTTTTTCTCCAACTTTTGGTCTGTAAAACTGTATTCTTAACCCTCCAGAAGTAAAGCTTAGTGATACTATTACTCTATAACATAGGTACCTGAGCTTAACATCACTATCTTTCTGAGCATCAAACATCTTAGACTTAACTTGGAATTGGTATTATCTATCAATCATTGATATTCTAATAAATCTCTATAGAATGTGATAAAAGCAGCTACACATTTTTACACAAGAATTTAGAAATCTAAGTATATATAAAATTGCAGCCTGTCAATCCTTCGGTATTTTTCCTAGTCTTTTACTCTCATTTAATACTCTTTTTGTTTTCTTGTAAACCAATCATTTACTTGAGAGAGAGTACAGCAGCAACTAAAATTAGAAGCAGCACACATCTAAAAGACCAGAACAACAGGCATTCCAAGCATAGTTTTAGTGCTACACATTGCTAGCCTCAGCGTGATAACCCTTTTGGAGGCTCTTAGGACCATTATCTAGTTCATCGTGTGTACGGTTTTGCTCCTGCCATGTGTCCTATGTTTTCTGCTTGCAGTCACTTCATTGTTTAACCCTTAAGTCCTTGATTTCCATTCAGCTGCGTTATGCCTGTCCATTTTTATTTCTTCTTTTGGGTTCTTACACTAGGGGGGGCTATACGATATTTACCCATGTAGGTCTGGTTTATTTCACTTGTTTCCTAGTGTGCAACTGAAATATTGCTCTGCTCAACTCCCACGATACTGTCAGGGGCGCAGCAGCAGCCTGCCACCTAGGCATGACTCTCTGCTAGGAGGCTTGATGTTTTTTCTTCAATTGTTTTTTTAAGAAAACTTTTACGTATTTATATTTGGTATAGGGTCTCCCTACCTAGCTCAGACTCCTACTTATCCTCCTGTCTCAGTCTCCCCAGAGCTAGGATTACAGGCATGCACCACTGTGTCTGGTTTCAGTGGCTGGCGCTGCCAGGTACGCCCGAGTTTCAGGGCTGGCACGGCGTGTAGCGTCAGGAATCGAACCCTGGTCCTTGCTCTCGCTAGGCAGCAGCTTCGACCACCAAGCTATCTCCCTACTTCCTAGGAGGTTTTAGTCTTATATAAACACAGATGTTCTTCATTTAACACCCTATCTGTTTAAGGACTGTCCAGACCTCTGATACAAGAACGTGAGCGGCCTAATGGTGCAGCTTAGTGGGGACAGAACGAGGAGCTCTTTGCTTATGGTGGCGGCGGTCCGTGGAGTCCGCCCCAGACCTCAGCTGTGCAGACGGAAATGCAGTGGGGGTGGGGGTGAGGCAGACTCAGCGACACCACTGTCAGCGGATGTTGCTCACCTTCCACTCTGCTACAATGCTCCCCACTTGTGTGTTCTTTAAGCAGCAGAAGGCAAAAGAATGTTCCACTTTCCTTGAAAATGAGCTCAGCTATGCGTGATCGGCTTGCTGGGGTGGCATCTTGTCAGCCATGGCCCTTGGAAGCCAGCAGGGAAAGAGCTCTAAGAATGTACAAGGTGCCTACAATGTTCGGCCTTTCTCTTTTCCTCAGGGCTTTAAAATGAGCAACAACAGTATCATGACAGTTTATAGTTCTATGGGATGGAAGGGACCAAAGCCAGCGCCAGCTGGAGGAGAAACGTGAGACAATAATTATAACTCGCACTACACATCAGGGGAAGAAGTCCTTGAATAAGCCATATAAAGTTATCTGTTTATAATAAGAGAGCTTCGAGGGCGGCAGAGGGTGACACTAGAAACAGTTTTGTGAGGAAAATACGGTCTTGAGTCTTGCAAAAGATACAATTTCTCACAGTGTTAATCATGAGGGGAATGAAACCTCATTAGTAGAAAATGGGCTTTTGCTCTCTGGTATGGGTTTGGTGCCTACCAGGGAGGAGATGCCAACTGCACTGGGACAGTTGGGAGCCCGCACAGGCTGTGAGGCCTTGGGTTCCTCCACAGGTGGCGTGGGTGAATCACGTTGCATCTGGCTTGCCAAGTGCTTCTGCCAGGCGCCGCTGTAGCACCAGGCCCAGGGACACGCGGCATCTGCCGTGGATAACTTGTAATAGCTGAGCCTGCACCAGCGTGAGGGGAGGAATTCTGCCTCTGCTGTCCGTTCCTGGCAGGATCCAGCACCTGATGCAGCCCCCAGTTGTTTACTCAGCACTGCAGTCACCGCCAGAGTCCCTCTGGCCCTGGGGTCCATGCCAGGTCCTGCATCTCAAGTTATTTTTTCTACTGAGTTGTTTTCACTGTTGCTGCAGCCACCACTGCTGCGGCCTCCCTGGCCTGGTTGCCCACATTGTTAGTTTGGGTTGTGCTAGGATGAGAGCAATGAGTCCAGCAGCCTCTTATTTTACCTGGAAAACATGCTGGAGAAGAGAACTTGGAGCGAGGCCTGTTCCTCTTGGAGCAGCCTGTGCTAAGAGCTGCCCCTGGCCTGGGTGACCCGGGGTCCAGACGGTTCCCTTTCTTCCTTAGGAGCCATAGTGCCGCCATCTTGCTCTGCTAGACCTAGTGAAGGAGCGAGGTGTGGAATGTATGCACCACCCCGCCTGGGTCAGTTTCTGGGCCAAGAACACCCCCTGTATCAGCATATTTAGCATCATGATTAGTGTAGGACCTTTCATGATGTCATCTGGTCTTGATATTTAATCAAGGCTTTGCCAGTGGCCAGCCACATGCCCTAAACTCTTTGGGTTCTGTTTTTAAAAAAGTTAGTGGAAAAATACCTATCTTATTGAGATCTTGAGGACCCCAAGTTGGAGAGTCCTACAGTGGAACGTGGAGACAGTGATGAAGTCTCTCCCACTTCCATGTGAACCCACCCCCCCACTTTCAGTTCTATAGCATCTTGCACTCATAAATATAATGAATATATCTCTCCTGTTTTCCTCTTTACTATGCTGTGACCCTGTGTCTTTCTAATTCGCGCTCTGTCTCTCTCTTTCTTCCTCTCTGGCCTCTCTAGTACTTTATTTTTTATGCGTGTGTGTTGGGAAATGTCTTTATATTTGTTCTTGGCATTTCTATAGCATGGTAACAAAATTAGAAAATACAAAACCCTTGAGCAAGATGAGTGGAGGAATCACCTTGGTGGACATCAACCTGAACTCTCATGCCCGAGGGCTCCTTTGTACAGCTCTAATATCAGCCTAAACTGCTAACTTCAGCACAGGTTTTAGGAACACAGCTATAATATTAGTTTTCTACACTTGTCAGCCCCACACTGACAGTCTCTCTTGCACTTTGTTGGTGCAGTTCTCTCTGGTGAGTTATAAACTGATTTGTGGAGCATGAGAACAGTTGGCTAGAAGATATGACCTCAGCAGTAACTGCCACTTACCAGCCCCTTAATCTGCCTGGCACACTGTTCTATGTGCAATTAAACTGAACTGTCACAACAGCACAGTGTGGCTGGAACTATCCCATGTCCCGTTTTAGAGGGGACAGAGAAAAGCACTTGGGGTTGTTGAGATTCCTGCTGAGCTCATGAAGCATAGATTTGTGCATTTTATGAAAGAAATTATGACAGAAACATGGTGAACTTCTAGGGTTACCTTTGCCAAGGGTCAGAGGAAGGCATCTTCATAGGGGGCCTGCCTTCCTCCTGGCTATAATTCTGTCCCCTAGGAAAGCACCATTCACTGTGTGTTTCATGTCTTATGTAAACTAGCTGGATGATCTTGGGATAAATTATTCCCTCTTATTTTTGCCTAACTTTTCTCATGTGAAAAAGGGAGGCACAGGAAAATCGACTCCTGGAATATTAACTTAGAGACCTCAGTTCTGTCCGAATCCTGACAGTTTGTGGCTCAACTCTGCTGAACCCTGTGTTGACAGAACAGACTGCAGCTTGTCACAGCCCGGTCAGGAAGCGGGCTCTCCAGGCTGCAGCCCGTGCCTGGATCGTGGCCCCAGCTGCTGCAGCCTTGATGATGACAGGAAGGAATTGAAGTCACCCTTGGGTGTCCTTCTGTTCTTTGCACACGTGGCACCTGCAGCTGGGGGAAAATGTCACATTTGCACCACTCAGGACACTTGCGTGTGATGCCGGAGGCAGCCGCTAAGGCAGACGCCGGAGACTGAGAGCAGTGTCTCCTGGCATCAGGAGGGCAGCCCAGCAGCTAGTGCAGGGTGAGCCCTGGCTTTCTCACCTCCTTGCTGTCTAATCAACACCTCCACAGGTCTGTTTGCTTCTCTGTAATGATACTAGTCACATCTGTCCTGAGAGTCAGCTGGCCTCAGAACCCAAGGGAGTACAAGGCTCAGAATGCCCTGGAAGTGTTTGCTATTATAGCAGCCACCAGCGAGGATTTTGCCCGTCCTTCTGGTCTACTAGAAACATTCATGTACAAGATAGAGACTGCAAAAGGCAGTTTTACATTTTCCAATCTCTTTTGCAAGTCAGGAAGACTATGGAATCCAGTTTTGTCCGATTAGACCCAAGGACCAATGACTGGGGCCTTGCTGAGGAACATTTCCTTTCCTTCCACAAGGAGAGACAAGAGTGAGCACTCTTCCTTCCCACCTCTTCCTCTCCTGCTTGTGCATAGTGTCTTAGGAGGCTGCAGAGCTCACACTCACGGCCGCCTGCCTATGCCCGAGACAGAAACTTAAGACCACGTATGTTGGAAAATAAGTGAACAGAACAATAAACACACAGTGTTGTGAGGACCTTACTGAGTGGCTGATGTGAGCCTGCAACTGTCTATCCTTGGCTAGCCTTGTTCCATGAGGCAATGACAGCCATAATAAAATCCAATTGTTTAAGTGGCTTTTCTGTGGGTACTCAGTTCGTTGCACTCACTAGTACTCTGAATGACACACCTGTGCCCCAACAGTCTCCTAGGACGAAGGTTTGGATTGGTGCATTCTCTGGTGGCACATGGGGCATCATCAGTAGCTATGAGCAAGGATGACAGAGATGGCCTTTGGTGGCTTAAATGTCTTTTGAGAGGAACTACAGTAAGTGCTCATACTGTTGGAAATGCATTCCCACACTTACCACTCCACTAAGAACTTCCAGTGCCTGTGGGACCTACTATGTGTCTGATGCTACACAGAGAAAGCATTTTACTTTTTAACAACCAAAGGAAGTGGAATTGAAGTGTTTTCCTAAAATGTCTCAGGATTTACCTGGCTGCAAGATGGGGTATGCAGCTTATCAGCTTTTGTGTCTTTGCATGAGGGAAGTTTAACAAACTGTCGAAAATTTAGAAAGCCTGAAATTGAGCTTTTAATGAGACACCTTCTAAGTTGGTGTTGACGTTGCTAGTCTCCCTAAGATCTACAGGATTCGGTTAGGAACCATAATACAAAGAAATAGTCCAATCTTGGAAGGCAACACAGGCCTGGTTATTGTTGCTGGGCTTTAATAGTTACCTGGTACCTTATGGCTTGCCAAGAGCTAGTCAGCATGGTGTACCAGCTGCTGCATAACCGATTGCTCATTAAACAGAAGCAGCCCTCTGGAAGAAGAGCTGATCAAGGCTGTTGGATGTTGGAGGACATCCAGAAAGCCTGCTGTCACTTGGGAAATAGCATCCTCGCCCTCCATTGCTGGATCCCTGGGTAGGAGGGGCTGTTTCTGGGGGGCAGAAAGGTCAAGTCACCTATGGGCTGACTTGTCATGATACCTGGTGAATCATGGATGACTCTGGTCTTTAGCTTCTTCATTTCTGGAGTGACAGCTTGAGCTGGATAAAGATTGGCATTAACTCTGATATAAACATCTTGGCCTATGCTGAGAGTAGAGCAGCAAGCACAAGACCTGGGGCCCTCTGGCGAGATTCTTTCTGTTCATGACCAATTTTCTCACATGCACATCCTGAGAAGTGTTCTGGTGAACTATGGAGAAGACCCTTGGGAGAGCACAATACTCTCTTTCTGGGTCTCTCCCCATTACACACCCTGCTCTGCGATCCTACCATTGGCCTTGTCTTTCTCTCAACTCTATCTCACCCTCTCAGTGAACTGGGCAAGCACCTCCATGCATGACTACCTGGGAGCTTCTCAAGGTGCAAGCAATTGCTCTGCCTCTTGCCTATCTTTCTCGGTGATAGTGGAACTTTATCGTCTGGTGTCTGGTATGTGGAAACTTTCTCCTGTACATATTTTATTGCTTTATTTTTGTTCAACTTGGGAGGAGGATTCATCTAGTCCTAGGAGAAGTTGCCTATCACACAACCTTTTAGGGGCTGTTGGTTTGAATCAGCAAGGTGACAAAGCACGGAATGAAACTTCGTTTGAGAGAGTGGAGAAGCAACTCTGACCCTCAGCCCTTGGGCAGGAGGCTGTTCACTGTTATTCACAAATAAGGAGAGAAAGTCCAGCAGTCCTGGTTTTCTTAAATTATTGCTTATCATGAACTATTTTTCACAATAGTCTAAAGTGATGTGGTTACTTACACATCACAATGAGAAGTTACAACACATCTCTTTCTTT
>PVKN010028430.1:0-13243 GCA_004027915.1 Capromys pilorides
AAATGCTTGGCAAGTGTTCCCCTATTGAGCTACACCCCATGCTGCTGAAACATTTATTTTTAAAAAGCTAAAACTCCCTTAAAAGTCATGCAGATAGCATACCTTTTCTCCAGATGCCAAGAAAAACAGAACTTCGTTGTTGAATTCTCCATCTGTCTTTTTCTTTCCCTCCTAGCTACCCACTAGTGTGAGCTCAGGGAGCAGTTTGCATTCTCATTTAGAAGTCCATCTAGGGTTTTTGGGAGAAGCAAGACAGTAGGTGGTGTGAACAGGGAAGTAGTCTGGGGACAATCCAAGAGGCAGACTGAAAGACCTGCCCGGGGCCCGCTGTCCTTCTCCTGCAGAGCTGTCCACTCAGTAGTCATCATTGCTTTCCTGGCCTTCCCATCCTTCTACTTTTCTTCTTTATTTGGGGAGGGGCTGGGTCAGGTCTGCAAATCAAGACACAGTAGATACCCACAAGGGCTCTTGCAATGCAGGACTGAGTCTTAGGGAGCTGTGGCTGGCAGCATCCGGTGCTCCAAACTGTGAGGTGCTCCTTAGTCCCTGTTTATTATGAGACCCTGTTCTTCACCCTAAAAGTAGCTCAGAGCAACCGCTCCTCTCTGGTATTTGAGGGCAGTGTCTCCCAAGGCCGCTGCCTTCTCTGAGCTCTTTCTGCCTTCTCATGCTGCTGACTTAGCAGGGAGGTAAGTGCTCCTGGACCTGCATATGCAGCCTAAGTCACCACCCAGAGACGCCACTGCCTGCTCAGCATGATGTCCTTCCAGAAAGCGGGACCATACCCTCTTCCTAAGATGGGTTTCGAAGGCAAGTGAGCCATCTATCCGGGTGCTTGTTAGAAAACTTGTTCAGAAAACCCACAGCAAAAAAGAATTTAACCAGGAAGCAAAACTAGTCCAATTTTTATGATGTACCCAGTACATGGGTCAAAAGACACCAAAGTCACAGGGCCTCACCTGTATGTCACAGATGGAGGCTGTGGTCAAGAGAGCTGCCCAGCCTGGGCTTGTGTCACCTCGCACCTTTATCTTGGTAGGAGAGCAGTCTGTGGCAGTTTCGTTCTCTTTTGTTTGCTTTCAGAATTCCCTCGGTTCTTTCCTGACATATTCGCTGTGAGTCGACTGGAATAAAAGGGAATGTTTGTGGCCGTGGTGTGATTCCAGGTCAAGACAGTGAGTTTGTTGGAAAACCACACACACACACACACACACACACACACACACACACACTTCAAAAAGGGGAAGTTGTGTTTGGGGGACATTTGCCCAGTGCTAGCAGGCTTCGAGATTGGGCAACTCTGGCATTTAAGACACCACATCATGGTCTAGTGGAGTTTTCTTAACTTTGTATTGCACAAAAATACAAACTCACAGGAAAGTAGAGACCATGTTAGTGAACCCTGTCCCCCTCAAGTCCCCAGTCCCCACTATTGAAAGTCTCAGTGAGCTTTAACTCCCTGACCAGCCTCTCTCCTAGGTTTTTCTGAAGCAAGCATAAGACATTAGATAATTTCACCTGGAACTAATATACATATATATATATATAAAAGTTTAGGATATTTAAATAAAAATAAGTATTGTGCTATTATATTTAATAACTCAACCATGATTCCATAATATGATCATATTTCTATAGTTCAAGTTGCCACAGAAATACTATTTCTTCGTGTTATGTTCTCATTTATTTTTATATTTCATTTTAATCAGGATCAAAAAAAATCCATAATTGCAATTGGTCGGTGTAAAATTTTTCTTTTTTCTCACTGGTGCCATGCACCAGCTGGCTTTTTTCCACTCCCTCTTTTTTTCTCCCCCACCCCCTTTTTTTTTGGTACTGGGGATTGAACTCAGGACCTTGCACTTGCCAGGCAAGTGCTTATTCTATTGCACTATCTCCCCAGCCCCGTTCCCCCTTTCTTTCTACCTCCTTTTTTAGAGACTTTTTGTTTGTTTGTTTATGTTGATATGAGCAAAATGTTAAAAAGTAGAGATTTTTGAAAATGAAGCTCAAGGGCAACAAAGCAGATGGAATAATTTCCCTGGCTTTAAAAAAAAGCATTTTCCTGGTATTGGAAGGTATTTTCCTGTTTTTCCCCCTACCTATGATATTGCCAATTCAATAAGTCACCTCCTAACTTACTTGGAAAGTAGACAGCATGGCCATAATTCCAGAATTTAAGTAAAGTAGCCAATTTATTTTATAGAGTATTTAAGCATGTAAACACCCAGTCTTGAGTTTCAAGCAGTCAGCATTGGTGCACACAGAGTGTTCCCTTCTTCACAACAGCATCTATGCAAAGTGATCGAAATATGTTTTTTGTTTGTTTGTTTTTTGCCTTTTTTGGAAGTGCTTAAGATTGAATTCAGGACCTTGTGCTTGCCAGGCAGGTGCTTATGCTAGTGAGCTATGTCCCCAGCCCTGGTAATTTTTGGGGAGGACAAGGGCTCTCTATATGGTTCATGCTGGATTTGAACTCACCGTGTAGCCCAGGCTGGCCTCAAACTTGTAGCAATCCTCCTGGTTCAAACTACTTGGTGTTGGGGTCACAGGTGTGTACCATCAGGCCTGGCTGATGGCAAGAATTGAAGTTAAAAACTAAAAAAAAAAAAAAAAAACTCTCATTACAGTGTTTTCAATTTAATCCATTGCCATAAATCCCCCTGACAATACCCCTCTCCCTTCTATACACTTAGTCTATTGTTCTCATCACTCTCTGTAGCAGTTCTGAAAGTCCTTCCTGTGAGTGTCTTTCCATGGCTATCTTGATATCTTGAATTTATTCAGAAGTATTTATGTCAAATGAAAGAAATCATGATGCCACGTCCCATGCACCTCATTCACTAACTCTGGCACCATGTGTACTCTGGTTCTTGCCCAAAGTCAAAATGAGTATGAAAAATAAATGTGTGGAACCAATTCATGATATCAAGACAGCCACAACAGTAGAACTAGAGATATGTGAAAGAACTTCCAGAACTGCTTCAGAAAGCAGCAAGAATGGCAGGATCAGGGAATTCAAAGTGGGGAATGTTCTAAGGGGAATTAATGACAGTGTGTCTTTTACCCTAATGCATTTTTTGAAATCTTAAACACTTATTGCATATTATATTAGACCCTGCAGGCTGCAGATTAATACAAAGAAATGTTGAAGAATCACCATTGGCCCAACACGCTCCTCCACGGTCTTATTCCCCTCTTTTCTTTTCCCTCTCTCCTGCTGCCCACCTATTAGCTTCATGTCACCATAATGACATACTAGGAGCAATTAGATTATAATGTGAAAAGGTTAATTTTATCCCACCGTTGCAGAGGTTTAGCTCCAAGATGGAGCGGCCTCATTTACTTTGGGTCTCTAGCTAACTGAGGAATGCCATGGTAGAAGTTTGAGGCAGAGCTGACTGCTCATTTGGGGCCCCAAGAAACAGGAAGAGGAAGAGTATAGGCTCCCATGTTGCCCCTCAAGGGCGTTCTCCCAAAGACCCAAGACCCCATCAAAGGCCCTTTCCTCTAGGGTCTGCCTCTTAAACGTTTCACTGCCCCCTAGCAGTGCCATTTGGGGTCCACACCTTTGACTCAAGGACATTTGAGTTCCAAACTTAGCACACGCAGTTCCTAAGTGGTTTAATGAAAAAGCAGAAGGCCAGCGTTTCAGAAAAGGAAGCACTAAGCTGTTTCCAACTTTGGGATTTGGGTCATCCTCTCTGACTATGATGTCATACAACACTGACCTTGAGGAGTTAAGGCTGCTGTCCTCATTTGGTTATGGACCTACTGTCAGCCCAGACTGCTAGTTTTAAACTCTGCAGTTGTGCTTTTTCTTCCTTACATAGGACCTGGCTGAGACAGACTAGAAGTGGACCATCTCTTCCCATGTCCCTCTAGTAGCCCCAAGGGGCAGTGTGCTGTCTGACAGCTGTGCTGCACTGCTGAAGCTCTCCCGAATGCCTTGCACTTGCTCCGAAGATCTGCACTGGCCACTGCAGGCTTGCGTTTGAACCAAGCAGTGGAATAGAATTTGGACCACTCAGAGGCTCCAATTCAGGTCAAGCTAGCATCAGGACCAGTTGCAGGCCTGTTGCTACTACCTAAGCAGGGCTCCTCACCAGCTCCTGGTGGTCTATGAAGGTTCCTGAGGTAAAACCTCACTCCAGAGGTCGTATAGCTCTACCCTTGAATTATTTCTGCAGTGGTGTAGACTCAGAAGGCCCGGAAAATCCACTAAGGGTTTCCAAAGTGTGAGCAGAGGGGTCAAAGTGGTCCCTAAAACAAAAACTATAAACACCAGCAGCCCGTGTATGTCAGCCACAGAGATCTTCAGTAGTAGGACTGACCAGTGTCTGCTGCATGTGGCAGTAGCCAGTGTGACTTTCCAGAGGAGGCTGGCAGAGGCATCTGGCAGCAGCACAGAGCAGCCACAGCAGGCAGTCACAAGGGCCTTAGAGCCGTAGCACTAAAGGCCCAGCACTCAAAGCCTAGACGATGCCCTTCACTGACTGGATTTGGGACTTCTAGCTGAGCCCAGGGAAAGAGTCTGCACAGGGCCACTGAGCACCCTGAGTAGCAGAAGTTCTCTCCCGCCTCTCCTTGGGATGGCAGGGACCACGGCTTGGCCCTTGTAGCCGCCCTTCTCCCCAGCATTCCAGAGGGTGCATAACTCCTCCATTCCCACCACTTCAGGTACTACTGTTGCCTTTTTGAAGGAGGGTGGGAAGGAGCATCCTGATGTGTATATGATCAGGCAGGGAGGGATCTAACACCATTCCTCTCCCCAACCCCCATAGCCAGCTTTCCAGAAGGTTCCTGGGTTCAGTCCACCCCTTCACTGGATGGCAGCCATGACAGCTGAAACTGTTCTGGAGCCCACCACCAGTCATGGGCCCATTCTTGGACCAATCATAGGCCTGCAGCTGCTACATAAGCAAGGCTCCCCACAGCCCTGTCCAGTTGGTCTAGGAGGAGTTCCTCAAAGATACTGATCCCCTGTGTGCTATGGCACAGACCTAATAAAATGAAGACATGCACTGATGGCCCTGTAAACCTGCTGGTGATTTATTTATTCAAGAGAATGGGCTTCTAAAGCTCAGGACTATTTGCCCAAGTGGCAGCCAGTGTAAGCCAGCATCTGTCAGTGGCAGGTGGCAGTGAAAAGCTGGCAAGTACCCAATTCGCAGGAGGCTGAGCTTACACGTGGCCTGGAGGTGTCAGTGCTACCCATAAGATGCCGCATTCCTTACTACCTAGGTGCTTGACTCTTTTCTGGCTGTTCTCCATTGAGAGGTTAAGTAATGACCTTTGGTTAGTCAAAGGAAAACACCAAGTGGTCAGGAATGTGTCCCATGTGTTACTTCTAAAACAAAGGCATGTCTTGGAATAGAGAAGTGGAAACAACTGAGCTTCTCCTAATGTGGATTAACTAATAGTCAACTTGTAACACCTCACTGATCTGAGTCCGTGTGGTTCTGGGTGTGGAACCCCACATGAGGTTTGTTGCCAACAGCGTAAAAGGAGAACTGGAAGGGAGGATGACGTGCTGTTGATTCTCCTGGAAAAGATTTCACGGTGGTTTTCTGATACAAACTCAGCTGTTATCCCTGGAGAGCCCTCACTGTCGCTGAGGGTGGCTGTAGCTCTCTTCAGGGTGGCCTCTGGTCCTTATCTTCAGCACTGCTTCTTGGCTCCAGTTCAGATCCCTCAGCCTGCTGGCACAGATTCTTCACCCCACTGGCACAGATTGTCTAGCTTTTACCACTGACCTTGGGAACTTACCAGTGCAGATCCTTGACATAAACTTGCGTGAGGCATTGTTGTGGGCTCTAGGCCTCTAGCTGGACTTGTGGAGGGCATTGCTCTGGCCTCTATATCTTCAACTGGACTTGTGCAGGACAATGTCATGGGCTCTAGGCTTTCAGCTGGATTCTTTGGGTCTTTAGTGTATGGACAGATCTCTTGTATTCTTCTGCATTTGACATTAAAATAAACCTATAAATTATGTGTCCTATGTTAGATCTACTCCCTTGTAAACCCTTTCTACAGCATCTAAGGTCTAACTAGCTTACAGGCGTTGGCTCTGTAAGAAGTACAGCCACACCCCAGCCTACCCTTGTGCTGGGGGGGTGCCTGTGACATTCAGGGGCAGGGCCTTGCCTCCAGGTGAATGCAAGCCACTCAAACATATGGTTGTAAGCGCCGGCCAAATAGCACAGCAAATTAAAGCCCCTGCTTAGGCAGACACAGTGGCTGGCGTTTATTCCCCGGCATGGTATGCCAGCAATTGAGACTGGGCATAGTGGCACTGGGAGGCTGAACACAGGCGTACCACTACAAGTCTGATCTATGTAGTGAGACCCTGAAGATGTGCTAAAATAAGACAGTGGGGTTCTGGACAGCATACATGCTCTACAATCAAATTTTGCCTCTGCCAGATGTGATTTTCTGTAGTTAGGCAACTGTCTCTCATAGCACTAAGTATCTCATCATAATAAGGAAGTTAGAGGATATAATTCATACAGTTGTTGTCAGGATAAAATGATCAAGCCCACAGCAATAATGTTAGATCTCAGCCTTGCACCTCTGCTGACCCCCAGGGAATCACAACAAATTCTTTGAGTCAATAAGATGAAGCAGGCTGTCATAGCATTTCCAAGAGTACTGAGCTAAAATGAAATAAATAGTAGGTTTTGTTGGAGAAAAAGGCTGGGAAGACACCCTCCCCATTTTCAATTTTGAGAGACTTGAGCTAAGTTACCCAGGCTGGCTTTGAACTTGAAGTCATTCTACTTCTGCTTAAGTGGGCATCACCACGCCCGGCTATAGGGATTTTAAAAATAAGTAATCTGAAGTCACCTATAGTACCAAGTGAGGAAAGAGGTTCACAAGTTTGAGCACAGCCTGGATAATTTGGTGAGAAATTTTCTCAGAAAATTTTTAGAAGAGGAGAGCAGTGCTGGAGATGTAGCTCAGTGCAAAGGCCCTCAGTTCAGTCCCCGATATGAAAGAAGAAAGAAAGAAAGAAAGAAAGAAAGAAAGAAAGAAAGAAAGAAAGAAAGAAAGAAAGGCTTCAGTGAGTGGCTAATCCTTCAGAGAAGGAGCAGGCAGTGAAAGGAAAACTGAGAATGGGGGTGGCTGTATGGGCTTTCACTGGTTATTAAAAAATGTTTACTTTTACTTGGTAAATAGCCAGAGTATATATTTATGGGGCACAATGTAATGTGTATATATATATATATATATATATATATATATATATTTGGGTGGGGTTTTTTTTGGTGGGACCATGGTTCGAACTCATGATCTTGCCCTTGCCAGGCAAGCACAATATATGCATATCTTGTGGGTTGAATATACTAAGCTAATTTATACCCATTCCCTCATCTTTATCATATTTTATAGTGAGAATATGTTAGCTATTTTGCCATTGGCCACATATTATTATTAAGTTTGGCCACACTGCTCTGCCATACATCATGAAACCGTGCTCTTGCCTAGTCTCAGAATGCTCTAGTCAGCCCACTCCATCTCCTCACACCCCAGGTGAGGAAGCTGATTTAACACCTCACCTCTACCTTTCAGAAGACCTTCAAAACTGCAGAGAAAGGAGAAGCTACAGATAGGTGATGATGTACTACCACCATTTTTATGACAATTTTAAGATAGCAGTTTTAAATACTTTCAGTCAATTTTTGAATGCCAAACATCTTTTACATGAGAAACAACACTATTGAAATCTCATAAGTTGAACTGAAATATCTATATTTCATTTTCTCTAGGAAAAACATGCACTTATGCATCTGTTCCAAAGGACACAGCCAAATATTTTTGAGAACAGTACCTTTTGTGAAGATCTGGGAAGCTGCAGCCCCTCAAGCAACTACAGGAAACCAAAATTAACCTAAATATGTTCCATGGAAGTAGAAGCTTGTTGGATTCAAGTTTTACTGAAATGGTTACAATATACCACTTAGTGTATATCATCACATTAGAGCTATAGCTTGGTTTAATACAACCTACATTCTAAGCCTGTATCACATTCTCCACTTTCTTTGTCAGAAAAACCAAGTTGAGTGGTTCCTAAGCCCTGATGAATGTTGTCTCAGAGGATCCTGCAAGTGGAAAACTGAATTGGCCTATTGGAAGGGGCCTGCTTTTGAGACAAGAAATCACACAAGTAACCTGTCCAGGGGGTGAATTAATTGGTAGCTGGTATGGTCTGGCTATTAAGTGTCCTGAGAGGTTCACGTGTTGAAGGCCTGGGCACCAGCTTGTGACACTCTTGGGAGATGGTGGAACCTCTAGGAAGTGGGGCCTGTTGGAAGGAAGTGATGTCACTAGGGGGGTGTGGCCTGGAAGAGGGTTTCGGGTCCCAGTACCTTCCTCTCCTCTCTCTTTTTGCTTTCTTACTACTGTGAGGTGAATTGCCCTTCTCTCCCATGTATTCTCTCCATGGTCCACTCTGCTGCCTCAGGCTCAAAGCAACAAGGCCATTAACTGTGGCCTGCAACCTGTGAAATTACGAACCCCAAAAAACTGTTTCTCTTAAAATTGATTTACCTCAGGTATTTTGTCACAGCAATGGAGAGTGGACTGGCATAGTAGTTTAATCAAGGTTACAACACTGTCAGACAGTTTCAAAATTCATGCTTCTTTCATGAAAATTGCCAACTTTGTAAATGAAGACATAGAAAAAAGTGCTTAATATCCACTAAGTCCCTAAATCTTCTATTTCCTTCTTCAGAACTTGTGAAGCAGCTTGTCCATTAGTGACTGGCTTCTACCATAAGTTAAAGGCCAGAAGTTCTAAGAACTTCCTTTTGGAAATTACAGAGTTGGAAAAGGCAAGACAGCTTGTGAGAGCAACACACACACACACACACACACACACACACACACCCCACGGTGATACATATAAATACAGAAACAACAAATGGAAAAGACCCAGGAACAGATTTAAGGACTAAAGAAGAAACTATAATAGGTTTTTATTAAAGGGTACAAAAATAGTATGATGCCCCTCCTTGAAAAACTACTAGGTTAGAAAATTAAAGCTATGAGGGCACAGGATTGTTCAGAGAAAGAGAAAAACAAAGGTTAGAAGAGTTGCGACATCTATATTCAGAAGACAACAGCCTGGCCACCATCCACCAACAGAACGCCTTCTCCATAGTAGGAGTTCAGTAAACACTAGTGGAATGACTTGATCAACTTGGACAGCCTATTTGCAATAATAGCTTGCAACACATACATTAACTTGGCTACAGCTGCTGTGTTTTAGAGTAGCGTGGGCTAAATGAATACACGTTGCTGTGACCTAGCTAACTGAACAAATAAGAATAGTAGGCGAGACCTGGTCATCAAAACGTAGGGTAAACTTGGGCCAGGGTCCCTGCAGCCTAGCTAAAGAGTCACTAAGAAATGCTATTCAAGATCCAGGTACTTGAACCACCAGTGCAGGGGGCGAGTGACCAAGGGTCTTCAGAGCTTCACAGTGTGTTGGGGAATTGGTAAACAGGAAAAGGCCAGCCTCTAGAAAGACAAAGCTTATTCTGTTTACTCCTTTCCACATTAAAATCTAAAGACAAATAGGAACAGAGAGCTTTTGTGCGCTGCTTTCCCCACCTGTTTTTTTGCTTTATTTTTGCAAAACTTATTTTTAAGCCCAAGAAACTCTTTCCAAGCACTTTCTTTTTTCGCTCTAAAAAAAAAATGTAAGTATATCCTATGGCAAATCTAATCCATATGCTTATTTCTTTCACTCATCAAATTAATGCTCTGTTAATTAGAGCTAATGATCAAATACCTTTCCAATAAAACTGGAAACCATACATTTTTCTTCTATAAACAAATTAAAATTCAAAGATACTTGAATCTGGTTTGAAATGTGTCACTCTAAAGTTTCAAGTGAGTTCTAAACTTCAGCATTTCTAAGCTCTGCTTCCAGTTTCAGGCTTGGCTTTCCGAGCTCCTTGTTCTGGGCAAGCTGCCCTTTACTCAGAGTCAGGGAGGACATGATAATGCTGAGACCACAAGAAAATGAGTCAACTTCAATTGTCCCATCATCAGTTAGCTCTTTAAAAATGTCAGGCACCATTTGGTGACTAGCTATTCATTTTAGTCATGAAAACGGGTTGGAACCTTTACCACCACCTAGAGGTCTTCATACTGCACTGCAAAAACAAGAAAAAAATTTTATTAAAGTGGCTGTAAATTTCCAGGCATTTTATGGTTTCCATTACTACACCAAACTGACATAATGTTGGCTCTTTAGGAGAAAAAAATGGTGTGTAAAAGAGAGGTACTTTCCAACCTTCAAACATAGAGGTCAAGGTCAGAAAAGGTCAGCTAGAAAAATAGGCTGTTCCAAGAATAGCCCTAACCTAAGCTCAGACTGCCACTTCTGGTAACAGCAACTACACTGTAAAGATGCACAGTATGTTCAGCGTCTTCTCCAGTGAGGTGGCCATCAGTACCGCCATCTTGATTCCAATGAAGGATGACTTAGGACGCAAACAGAAATTAGTATATTGGGATCCAACCTTTTTATGATTATAAAATCCTGGTTATATTACTCAGCTTTCTATTGTAACAAGACACCCAAATCTACGAAAAAGAAAGAAATATTCATTTGGTTCCCAGTTCATGATCACGTGACCGTGTTGTTTTTGGCCTGCTGTGAGGCAGAACATGGTGGGAGTCTGTGGCTGAGGAGGCTGTCAATTCATTGCCTGGAAAGCAAAGAGAAAGAAAGTGGGCTCAGGGTCCCAATAGTTTCTTGCAAAGCAGGTCTCTAATGGCCCAACTTGCTTATACCAACACCTACCTCCTGAAGGTCCCACTGCTTCCCTGTGTAGCCATCAGCTGATGACCCAGCCTGTAGCATATGGATTTGAGAGACTAAATGTAAGATCCACTGTAACAGTAATGCATCATTCTTTATATTCAAGGACCTGGACACCCAGTCAGTTTCTTATGTATTTAAGCAAGACCAAAAGTGCATTAGAGGATTCAAATTTAATGTCACCTATGATTTTATTTGGCAGTACTGGTGATTAAACCCTGGATCTTGTGCACCCTGTGAAAGTGCTCTACCATCATTCCCTTTTTAATTTTGAGATGTTAAGTTGCCCAGGCAACTCAGGCTTGCACTCCTCCTGCTTCTGTCTCTCCAGTAGCCAGAACTACAGGATGTCCCTGTAATTTGTTTTTCTTTGAGATGAGGTTTTTGAACCTTGAACTCCTCGGATCAAGTTAATCTCCATGCCTCAGTTTCCTGAACAGCTGGGACTATAGCCACAGGCTACAGCAACCAACCATTATTTTTACTGTTTGGAGAACAAGTCAAACTCATTCTCACTGAGCCATTAGGTATATGAGGGAATATTAACAAAGACTCTTTTCTTCCACATGCTATTTTCAAAGAATTGTGAATTGCATCTTCTTTGATTAGACTTTTGGCTCCTGTTAAAGCTCTTGGTCTATTTTGTATGCACAAAGCTGTTGGTCTCGCCTGGTTTGGTCCTGATTCTGAAACCCCCATGGATCTACCTGAGTTTGGTGGCTTTCTACTTTGTGGATCTCAGGCAGAAAAGTTAGCTCCGAGCCAGTGGATTCCAGGACCTTCTTACAGCCAAATGGGCCTTCTGGTGGTTTGAGATTGACCCTTTTCTTCTGCCTTGGTTTTTAGGCCTGTAGTCAATAGAGCAGAGTGTTATCTAGTCTGTAAGGAACCTCACCAATCCAAAGCTATTTAAATGATCACTGGAGGAACAAATCATTAGTCCCACCTCATGGTCTGACCACTTGCTCGAAAACAGCAGGCCTTGGTCAGAGATGTAGCTCAAGGGTCACTGCCTGGAGTAAGGAAAGAAAGGAAGGGGCCCAAGCCACCTTGAGTCATCTGGGTGCTGTGTGTGACAGGAGGAAATGACTGGCATTCACTGTTGTTGAAGTTAGTAGGCAAAATTAACAAGCAGATGTCAAGAACTTCCTGACTGAATGATTTCAAAGTAAACTGCACGTGGATGGTTCCCACTGCACACACCTGGAAAGTGTGCACTTTTGCCAGGACTGTCGGGAACCATGGTGGGATAGATATCCAGTTGTCCTCAGTGGTTAAAAACTCCCTCCTTTTATAGAGATCTAGAAGCATCTATGGCTCCAGGGATTTCAGAGTATTTCATGTTTCCACCAAGAAAACTGCCTTCTACCCAATGCTTTTCTTTGAAGCTCAAGAATTATAAGTCTACCACTCTGCTAAAAATTAACTGCCTTAGAGCTGGGGTACTCAGATGGAAGCTCAGTGTCCTTTCATTTACAGGGAAACCACTCAGACCTCCTCAGATGAAAGTGAGCAGAGTTGCTGTGGAAAGAGTTAGTGTGTTTTAGAAACAAGTGCCAGAACCAACAGACAAGTAAGTCTTAGGCATCTCTTTGAAATGAACCGAATGAGAATGCCAGAGGAAATGAAGCTGGAGTGGTTTGGACATATTATGCATTAATGACAAACTCTGAGCAACATCCAGGATGCCAGAAAAAAGTATCACATGGATGCCAATAGCGCCATGTGCTTTTCCATTGGATGAGAATTGTTGCTTAAGTTGGCCAGCATCAGGCCAAGGTGCACATGCTGGAGCCACATTTGTTTCTAAGCCTAGGTTAGAACAGCAGCAGAAGGACCAGTTCTGTGTAAACAGTGGTGCAGAGACAAGTCTCTTCCCCTGCTGCTAAATCAAGATGAACATTGGGAGTCATGAGTCAGCCTAAGCCTCCTTGTTTGGCCAAAGAAAAGCTTTGCAACCTATGAGGCAAGTTGGAAGGGAGAAGGGAAGAAGAAGTTAGGCCTCTCAGAATTCACCGTCCTTGTGCCAGTTTCAACACACCCACCCCAACTAGACCCTCCCCTTTCCTCCTTCAAGGATGTACCTTGAAGGATGTGTTTTTCATCAAGAAAACTACAACTTGGAATCTATTTCAATTACAACAGGAAAGCAAGTCCCAGGACTGAAATTTAGCAAGGCTGAGGTCTGGTTAAGTGGTTCCTAACAGAAATGCCTGAGAAATTTGATCCTTTCTTCTTTTCTTTCATTTTCTTTCCTTTGGAGACTTGGGACTAGGAGGAAGCAGAAATAACCCTTTAAAAGTACGTGGGTCTTAGGCTATGAAGACCTACTATTCGTTTAGGGTTTCAAATGAAATGTTTAGTCTTTGGTCATGGTGCAATTGGTGGTCAGGATGATTATAACTATTC
>PVKN010028431.1:0-13246 GCA_004027915.1 Capromys pilorides
AGAGCCATCCACCTTTAAATTTGGCATTTCTTGATATTCTGAGTGAATTTTCTTCTAAACTTCTTCGACAAGACAAAAGAACAGTGTATGTATATTTGATAGAAATGTTCCACTTAATTTCAAGATTCTATTAATTTTGGTGTGGGAGTTGTACCCAAGGCCTTGTGAGTAGTTGCGACACTTCTGTCTTTTCTGTACAGGCATTTTAGGATTATATCAGTATACAGAAACTTTATACTGAAGCAATTTTATCATTTAAGGATTATTACTCTTCTATATATAGTACTCCATTTTAATGATTTGAGTTTTTCTAGCGTAGTTGTAGATCTTGAGTTGTGATTTGAATGCTTTGTGTACTTATATGCCTTCTTCTCACAGTCTAGCTAATATAATGTTCAAAAGGTAATAATATTGAGAATCCATCAAGAACACTCTAGCTTTATTTAGTCTGTGTTTTGAACTGTGATTACATTGCAGTCCTCATTTTATCTTTTTTTATTTTAATTAATGTTCCTGTTCTCTTACCAAACTCATTGGAGCAGGGAAATTCTCTCCTGTAAGTCTCCTAAGATTGTGATTTATGAACCACAGAGTAAATTAAAATTCTCCAGATCTTTTCACTTTTTCCTTGGCTTTAAGATGTAAAGGGCCAGAAGATTTTGAAATAGCATAGCATTATCTTAAAATCACCAGTATTTTGCTTTTAAAGAGTGAGTTTTAAAAATAAAGATGATAGGCTGTTGTGTGTATCAATATTGGAAAATAGACAAAATTGTCTATGGTGATAGAAATCACAGTAGTGGTTGCTTTTAGAGTTGGATTCATTGAATGGGAAAACCCCTTTCTAGGGACATCGGAATATACTGTTTCTTGATAAATGTGCAGGTTCCATGGACATACTTATTTGTGAAATTAATTGAGCTGTACTCTTAATTTTATTGCACTTTGTTATCTGTAATTTTATAGCAATTAAAATTATGTAGGTTTGTTGCAGTGGCCTGTAGCTGTTATCTTAGCTATTTGTGGGGAAGATAGCTTGATCCCAGCAGTCTGTAGCTAGCCTTGCAATGTAGCAAGACTATGTTTCTTCAAATATTGCATAAACTGTATTAAGTAATTACAAATTAAACAATGAAATATTTCTTTATAATGGATTACCTAAGTCAAAGTGCCTGATAGTGTGCCATATATGTTGGTTGTAACCATGTAACTTGATAGAAGACTACTTTGTGGGACTATTTGACAGTACCTACTAAAAATTAGATTTCGTTCTACCTCATGCCTATGATCTACTGATTATATTCATGTGTAGATATCCTATGAAAACTTCAATGCTTCTATAAGAGAACACATAAAAGAATGTTGAGGGCCAGGGAGATAGGTCAGCTGCATAAATACTTTCCTGGCAAGTGCACGGTCCTGAGTTTGATCCCCCAGTACCCCAAGGGAAAAAAAAAAAAAGAAAAAAATATTGACCTTTGCATTTATTTGACTGGGGAAGAACTACAAACAAAAGTAAATATCTACCAATTAAATCAGCCAATAAATTGAGTAAATAATCTGTCACAGAGCATTCAAAATAGATTTCCAAAAACTTATGTTGAGTACAAATTGGAGAGAACAAAACTGCGGTGATGTTTATAGTCAACTAATTATATGTTAAAGTACATAAAATACTCCTGAGGACAATAAATACTAAATTCAGGTTAGTGGAACTTCTTAGGCAGAGATGGGAATGGGAATAGCTATGGTGAAGACTGCTTTGCTGAACTGTTACATTAAGGTAGCTGGTAAATGCAAAGCCATAGATCTCCTTCAGTGAATATACATTAGTTCAAACTCTTACATTGTCATGTACTGCTGAGAGTTCCCAAACTGTTAGTCCATAGTCCACATAGAGTACTGTGGTGCTGTGTATTGCTGAAGTTTATAGTAATTAAAACAATATATTGAACACTTGTCACAAAAGCAGTGTGTTTTATAATTCATATCTCCTGTGCTATTCAACTAATTAATAATTCCTATGCTAGTAAATAAATAGTAATGATAACAGACATTTAGCTAGGGTCCTAAATTGTAGTTATGTTCCCCATTCATTTTTATGACTGTGAGTATATTACTTCTAAAAACAAAATTTTGTTATTTGTGAAATATTGAGAGTAATTTCCTCATAGAATTGTAAGAATAGTTAAGCAGCTAGGAGAAAAATGCCTAGCGCATAGTACTTATAGGAATGTGAGTAGAATTTTGATTGAAAAATTACTTAGTATCCTTGTGTTACTTGGATCCCAAAGTAAATTTACAGTTTCAATCAGGCTGAAAATTTTTTCATAGGGATATGATTTATCTTTTTAATTTTATTTTGTATCTTTTTGAGGCAGGAATCTTGCTATATAGTTCAGGCTGGCTTTGAGCACTTTGTAGCCCAGGCTAGTCTCAAACATGGAACATTCCTCCTGCCTCAGTCTCCCTCAGGACCGTATTTGATTTATCTTTTTATCTGTCCTCCATACCAGGGATATTGGAGATACTTAATAAATATTATTAACCTGGAATGTTCTTAACTCACATATTGCAAGAGGCTTGATAGAAAAAAATTTCTCTTCATTGGCCTTCAAGATCTGAGATTAAGTGTTGATATAAAATATACATGCTCCCACAGACAAGGGTTGATAGGGCTGGCAGTTTTGTGTGTTAAAGTTAACAGTTTGTACTTTTTTTAAAGGTACGTTTACTTGGAAAAGTTCATGACCTTTCAGATGTCACTCCGAAGAGAAGATGTGTGGCTTCCACTGATGTCTTACAGAAATTCTTTGCTAGCTGGTGGTGATGATGACACCATGTCAGTCATTAGTGGAATCAGCAGTCGAGGATCAACTGTACGGAGTAAAAAATCAAAACCATCTACAGGAAAACGGAAAGTGGTTGAGGGCATGCAGCTTTCACTAAGTAAGGATATATAGTGTATTTTCTTTATGTTTGTCTTGAGCACTTAGGAACTGGATAGAGATTGACCTTATTTTTCTTTTGGTATGTGTTCAATATTAACTTACTCTTTTTGTCCGTAATATATAAAGCTGCTTTAAGCATTTTTACATACATAAACTCAGAAGAATAACTCTTCAAGTACATCCTCTTTTTCAAATAAAAAGCTAGCGCAGAGCAATTAAATGACTGTCAAGGTCACATGGATATTAAATAGAACCAGACTTTCTCAATCTAGAACACTTGTTTTTAAGTGTAGTGCTGTACTAAATGCAAAAGGATATGGAGTCAGTATTAGAGAGCTGATTACTGCTAAGCTACAAGATTGCATCACCTAATTTTAAGTGGAACAACAGATTCAGAGATTTTATAACACTGATTTTCTGAGAAGTCATTAGTTGTAAAGAATCTGATAGAAATTTTAAGTGCTATCATTTTTGATATGTCATTTTGATACTTCAAGGTCTTGGTCTCCTAGGTTTGTTCAATATTGGATTTGGGGATTTTTTGCCCTTTTCTCAAGAACTCTTAAATTAGAATAATTGATAAGATTTGTTGTAGTTATTATTATAAACAAAATACTTCAATATTTAGATCATAGCAAGGATCATAATGTTTGATGTCTTAGAGAGGAAGACTCGAAAGGCTGGTGGTTCACATTATAGAGCCATTTCCAGTTATATATATGACATGAGCTGTACAGTGTGATGGCACCTTCACATGACCTGTCCATATGTTACTGTGCTCCAAGAGAAAGGAGATGGGTGCTACCAGTTCAAAGCATCTTAGAAACTTGCATAGTATTACTTCTGCTATGGTCTGTTGTCCAAAAAAATCACAGAGAGTCTAAGGGCAGATATGTAATCTTCCGTTTCTTATTGTGAGGACTGTCAGAGAATTTGAGGATCATATTTTTAAGTTGCTACATAAATTTTCATCTATCTTATATCATCAGGAATATAGTGTTGAAAAGTTTCATTCTCTTATAGTTTTACTACCTTATCCATTTGGAACCTCTTGCCTGCACAATTTTTTTTACTTTCTTTTTTTTGTTGTTGAACCGGGGATTGAACTGAGGGCCATGTGCTTCCCAGGCAAGTGCTTATTCTATTGAGCTATCTCCCCAGCCCCTACTTGGTTGGTTATATCGTCCTTGCACTACAGTTGTTGGGAATGTGTTGTGTTTAACAGCTAAATAACTTATAAGAGGTTAATTTTTTAAATAAAAATGTGCTAAATTAAAAAACGTTTTGCGGGACCGGGATTCCTCACGACCTTGCACTTGCTAGGCAGGCGCTTGTGCCTCAGAGCTATCTCCCCAGCCCCTTTTGCATAGAACTGTATATTTTAAAAAGCTTTTATCTGAACCAATAGTCAGTAGCTATAGATCTACTTGACCATCGAAGTACAACTTTCCATTAAGCTTTATGTAACATTTATGCATAGTTGAACTCAAAGGATGAATGATGACATTACAGAATGTGAAATTTGTGTCTAACCTTTGTGCTACTAGAGTATTAGCACATTTTCCTTTCAACTGTATTTAATACTTAGATTTATGTAAACATATATTATCTGATAATAAAACAATTATCCTCCAAGTTTATAGTCTCCTGCTCTCAGTTTTATATCCGAAATTTTTAAAAACTACTTTGAATTGAGTAGCACATGTGAATTTTTTTTTATTAATCATGGCAGTACCTATGTACATTTGGAAATAGCTTTTGCAGTGTGAAACTCGTTTTTCACTTTATTTTTAGTCCAGTATTGTAGTTAAGGTACATATGGATTTGTGGTTCCCTTGCAGCTAAAAATTTCTTAAGACCTTC
The DNA here is from genome assembly GCA_004027915.1 of Capromys pilorides. Classification (NCBI taxonomy): domain Eukaryota; kingdom Metazoa; phylum Chordata; class Mammalia; order Rodentia; family Capromyidae; genus Capromys; species Capromys pilorides. The sequence goes on from PVKN010028431.1 coordinate 4,815, forward strand.
ACAGTCTGCATTTGATAGTTTGGGAACCACTTTCCTGTTGTGTTAATTCCTAGGGCCATGTCTCATTTCCATGGGCCATGTAATTATTATCCATGTGGCCTATTCTTAGGTCCACCCTCTAGACTGTCCCTTATTGATTAAAAACATGTAACTCATGAATTTCTTACTTTCCCTAAAACTTTCAGCAGCAACTTTCTGTCATGTTAATACAGATAACAAGTCTTTGGAGTCTTATCTTTTCCAAGTCTTTCCAAATTTAGACCCCAAGAATAGGAGACTGTTAGTTGGAACTGTATGAAATTGTTATTTTTGTAGGTCAAAAGTCAGTCAGATTAACAGGTTTGAATCATTGATTTTTGTCATTGCACTTTGCTTGCCCTCATAGCCCATTTGATACCCACTCTTACTTTTGGCTAGCTGTCTTTTATCTCACTTCTTCCATTCCCCATAAATTCCCTTTCTCCTAGTACTTATCATATTATAATTCCCTGTTTGGTTTTTCTCCATAATTAAACTGCAATTGTTGAGTAGAGGTGGACCCTTACATACCTTTGTATCTCCTTGTTCCTTACATGTTAATGTGAAAAGCAGCCAGATATATGTTGGTCTGAAAGAGTTGGATTAAACACATGATTAGTAAAAATGATTGGCTATCTTTCATTGATGTGCATCTTTGCCTTTCAGCTGAAGAAAGCAGTAGTAGTGACAGTATGTGGTTAAGCAGAGAACAAACAATGCACACCCCTGTTATGATGCAGACACCACAGCTTACCTCCACTATTATGAGAGAACCTAAAAGACTACGGCCTGAGGATAGCTTCATGAATGTGTATCCAATGCAGACTGAGCATCATCAAACTCCTCTCGATTATAAGTAAGTAGATTTGCTCATTTTCTCTGTTAGAACTTTATGATTTACGTAGAAAAAGTTAAGTTAAAAGAAGAATAAAATTCTTCTTGAAGCACGCAGGTAACATGGATGTTAGCTCAAAGACAACAAGAGGAAGCAAGGCAACAGCAGGAGAGAGCAGCAATGAGCTATGTTAAACTGCGAACTAATCTTCAGCATGCCATGTAAGTGAGAGTGCCTTATTGTCTGAGTCTAGGAAGTTCACTAATTCATTTTAAAATATTTTAATGTGTGCCTTATCTAAAATTTCAGCAGACTCTCTAGAGTAAGCTGAAATAATCAAGGAACTGAAAATTGGTCTTTCCAACAGAAACAAAAATATAATTTAAATATTAACTAGATAGCCAAAGGACCAATCTTAGGTTGATCTGTTGGAAAAATTTTAAGTACGGATCCTTGTTAACTTGGTACACAGAATTAAAAAATACATGTTACATTTTATTAATTTTCCCACCATAGTAGTTCAGGCCCTCATCTCTAACCTGAACTATTGTAATAGTTTTCTAACTGGTTTTCTTCCTTCAAATCCCCATTTATCCTTTCACCAAACCCCTCCCTTCACACCTTCCCACCACTCCATTATTCACACTACCATAAGAATCACTATTCTAGAATAAAATATTAACATGTAACTCTCTTACTTAAAAATTTTCCATGGCTCCCAATTGCCTGCTGGATAAAGTTCACATACCTTAGCTCATGGCATGCAAGATCTTTCAAAATAATAGCCCTGCCGACATTTTAGTGTCATATCTCATTCCTTGGTAAAGAGTAAAATCATCATGAAAGAACAAGCTCAGGTGTCACCTTAAGGGAGGTTATGATCATCTATGTTCTCATAAAACTTTATTTTCATATTTCTTATAGCATTTACCATGATGTATTAATAATTGTTTGTGATTTTGTTCCTTTCTTTAGACTGTGAGCTCCTCAAGGGCAGGGACCCCATTCATTGCCTGTTAGCACTTGGCACATAACAGGTGCTAAGTAAAAAAAGTTCATTGAATGAGTAAATGTTCAATACTTACGAAATTATATACTTTCTCTTTTAAATGCTTTGTTTTTACTGGGTTCTGTATGAGAATTTAAAAAAATCATCCTGAAATCTTCATTAGCCTTGGCTATAAAAGAAAAGGCCAAAAAGCAGTCTTTAGATGTTTTGTATATCTCAGTTGGTAAATAGGGGGACAATGTGATGTTTTAAGATTTTTCAGTTTGAAAGCATTGTAACATACTGTGGTATAAATTTTAGTACTAGCAAGTAGTAATTGTTACCCTCTTTTAAAAATTCATATTGCATTTTATTTTGTTGGTTTTAAAATAAGAATTTCACTTCGTTTTCAATTTGCCACTAGTGATGGCACATACAAATTCACTTTAGTTATCTCTGTAGAGATCTTAAGAGCCTCTACTATGATAGAAACTAAGTGCTATTATATGTTTGGATTTGTATCCTAGCTTGGCTCATATTGTTATCTTCTGTACTATCGCTTGTTTCACCATTTTTCTGGCTAAATTCCATTTAATACATATTTTATGCTGGATTCTACAACTAATTATTTAGCTTCTAGTCAATTACCAGTTCCAACACACCAGAATTCTGCCACACAATCATCTGGTTTATATCTCTCCCCTGGAATTTTGACACTATTTCTCAAGATCCTTTAGAGCAATGGGAGCCAGCTTTCGGCAAATGTGTGGCAATGGTCTGTTGGTATCATTGAAAGCTTTAAAAGATTCACTATCCCCAGTCTAGAGCATCTCATTACACAGTACCCTTTATCATGATTTTGTTTGTAGTTTAATTCCAGATTATAAGTAATGTCCCCCAGACATGCATCTATAAGGGTTTATCTCATTTGAATAGTTGCCATCCTAGGATTCTTTTGGTTTTGTAGTATCACTGTAAGTGGTCTGTTGTCTAGGATTTCAAAGTACTTTCATTTTACAATGATTTTTCGGTGATACCTGTCTTATAATAGAAAGTACTTCAAAATTATCTCTTTTTTTCCCTATAGTTCATATCACATATATCTTCCATGTACCTCAAATGAATTACAGAATGGATTTATGGTCTTTGGTAACATGTACAAAATATATATTCACAGTTGTCCCCACAAAATACAGTGAAATAAACTATTAATCAGGATTGTTAAAATCATTATCAATGTGTTTGTCTAGGTGGCATGGATTAGATATCGTGCTATCTTCATATCTTTTAAGATACAATATAAGGGCTCGCCAGATAGCTCAGTGGATTAAAGTGCCTGCTTAGGCAGAGCATAGGGACCCTGGTTGGATCCCTGGTGTGCCTTGCCAGCCCCGCTCCTGGGGCCTGCTGAAATGACGATTTTGATTGGGTGTGGTAGCACTGGTAGCATGCGCCTGTATTCTCAGTGCTTAGAAGGGTGAAAATAGGAGGATCACTAAGAGTCTGACTTGTGTAATGAGACCCTCTTGACTGTGTACTAAATTCGTAAAAGAAAGATACAAATAGTGTTCTACACAGTACAGATATGTAGTAAATAATTATTGGAATTTGATGAGTTTTTATTTTTTTGAGGGGAGGAATGTTTGGGTAACAGAAGAAGGTAATATTGACCAAACTGGGAAACAAGAGGTCACATTCATTTACACTCTTGCATTGGTTGTTTTATGCTGAGTTGGGCTAATTTGTGGACTTAGTTTCTTTCCCCCATGATTATGTAATGATAGAGCTTTTGGTCTTTTTATTTCTTCCTTATGTCTTGGTTTTTAGTTCCATAGGGCACAATGGTTGCTCATTCTTTTCCTGAGACAGATTTAATCCCTTCCTTCAGTGTATCTTTATAGCACTTGATACATGCAGTTTTATCATATGTATTATTTTCTCATTATTAACTATTTATGTCTATTTTCTCCTAGTAGATTGTGAGCTCCATGAGGGCAGGAACCTTGTTTTACTTTTCCTCCTTCCCCTCTCTCCCATTTTCTCTTCTCCTTCCCTCTTTTTTTATTTTCTTCTTCCTTTCTTGCATAGGACACAATAGAAACTTGTCAGAGCAAGCACTGTCTAAATGAATGATTGAATGCATGCTTAATACACATGAGAGAGTGAGTGATGGATGGATAAAATTACCATTTTGTATATAGTGAAAAAATTATATACATATATATGTTCTGAAAATGTCATTTTTTTGTTCTCTATTTTATTAATTTGTATCCTGCCTACTTTCAAAAGGGACTTGAGGTATTTTGTATGTTCCCATGTGGGAAATTCTCATTAAAACTTGAATATAGAATATCAAAGCTACCAAGCTAGATGTGTCAAACTAATGTACAATAAACATAGTTCATTAGCATTTTCAATCAGGAAGACATTGGATTTTTCAACATCATTGATAACATGTTCAATGTCTTATCATTCTCCCTGACCTTTAATTTCATCATTTTCCATTGTACTTGAATAGAGAGCCACATAATATCTGCCTACAAATTAATAGTTATGTCATTGGTTCAGATCTTGACTTTGTTTTGTATTTCTTTAGTCGGCGTGGCACAAGCCTAATGGAAGATGATGAAGAGCCAATTGTTGAAGATGTGATGATGTCCTCAGAAGGAAGGATTGAGGATCTTAATGAGGGAATGGATTTCGACACAATGGATATAGACTTGGTAAGAAAGTTGAAGTGAGACTTTGCAGTAATGTATTTTCTACAAAAGTGCGAAACTATTTGCCAGTAGGTTAGGAATACAAGAAGGAACTGAGAAGTGTATGAAGTTGGTGAGGGTACTAGATCTTGGTTTGAGATGATAAAAGTTGCTTGTTTAATCCAGATGTGTTGGCATACACCTGCAGTCCCTGTGCTTGAAAGGCTGAGGAATGAAGGTCTCTGTGTGTTCAGGGCTAGCCTGAATTACATGCAAAGAACCTGTGTCTCAAAAAATAAGGAAAAAAACTTATTTACCAGATTCATTTAGAAACAGTTAAAAGATATATGTTACTTTAATTTGATTACTAAAATGAAATTGTATTTAATGGTTATATATTAAGCCTTTCAAAAATATTTTGAATATACTAAATGTCTTGGTACCTTACAACTTTCCACTTACTTGCCGATATCAAAGTAACATTATGAACATGCTGTCACCTTGTTATTGAGACATTTTTATACTAGATAGTGAAGTAAAATTACTTAAAGGAAGTGAAATATATTTTCTTATTAATTTTAAACATGGGTAAGCCTTAGAATATGCAAAATATGCCTACATCTTTTATTTTGCCAGTGCATATTTCACAAAACACAGAGACTTACTATACATTAAGCTCTGTGGTATTCATTCATTCAACAAGGTCTTGGTCTGTCATTTAGGCTGTGTTAAACACTTTGTAGTCCAGGCTAGCTTCAAAATGCAAGGCGATCTTCCTGTCTCAGCCTCCCAAGTGTTGGCATTATAGGTATATGCCAACATGTCCAGCTTTGTGATTATTTTTCTTGTGACATGGTATATTATTTTTAAAAGAAAGTAGTGATTAAATATGGATTCTGTTTAGATTGATTTGCTATCTTTAAAGGGAAATTATTTGAGAACCAAGACTTTTACAAGTAAAATTTAAAAAAAATCCCCAATTTTTGTGTTTCAGAATAATTTTCTACAATTGAATGTTTTTGGACTTCTAAACATTGTGTGGTTTGTCTGTATTGTATTTGGAATATTATATGCTTGCAGTCATGTAACCACTGAAACACCTAATGATAATATGAATATTTTTATTTGCTGTTTTGGTTGTAGTTAGAACAAATGTCAACTTCTTTTCTTTTCTTAGCCACCATCAAAGAACAGACGAGAGAGAACAGAACTGAAGCCTGATTTCTTTGATCCAGCTTCAATTATGGATGAATCAGTAGGTTTAATTTAAATGTACCCCAAGACTGCAAAATCAAAAGTATAGATAAATCCCCAAGTTTAAGATTGAAGAGCTGGGGCAGCATATTGAAAATTGATGAAAACAATTGGACCTAAGAGAAAGAGGCTGGCAGGCAGGATTTCATTGGGAGAGGAGGGCCAGTGCAGCAGTGGTGACAGATGGAAATGTGCCTTTGTATCCTTGGGCAACTGGAATTTGAATGTTGAGGAATTTAGATCTCTCCTGTAAATTGGAATTGTGTTTCAGAAACATTTCCTTGGCATTTATGACTGGATAAAATGAATGGGGGAATAAAAGTAATAGAAATTTGAATAAAGTTGATAGGAGAGAGGAATACTGAGATATCTAGGATGATGTGTTAGTTACCTTCTCCAACCATTGTTTATGACTGGATTTTGTCAATTATTTTTCTTAAGTATTTCGTTACTATATTTTCTTCGATAGTGAGTGCTGTGGTACAAATCCGCAGTTACTAGACTGTTAGTCTTTTACCTGGTCTTGTTGCCCTACCCCTCCTTTGTATCTTTCCGGGGGCGGGAGGGGGGGGGGTTATCTTTCTAAAATGTGTATCCGATCTTTTTGCTTAAAGTTTCAGTTGTTTTTCCCTACTACCACTAGGAAAAAATTCTGGATCCTTAACGTGGCAAACAAAGCCTTTAGTAACCTAGTTCCTTACTACCTTAACATTATCTTCTTCCATACATTTGCAAGTATCTTTTTTTCTGGCCACCCCAAGTCTTACAGGTTCTCTCCACCAGGTTATATTCTTTGATGATTCTATGCCTGTATTTTTTTCTCTGCCAGAAATAGTCCTTGCTTTTTCTTACTAGTTGATTATTTATACTTCATTTTAACATTATCTGTGACAAGTTTTTCTGACCTCTCCAGATATTTTATTCTCTTTTTTCCTTTAATACTTTGTATGGAGTTTCATTATGACAATTACCAGACCAGTCTAGCAAGATATGTTGTTACACATATTGCAATGTCAGTAAACTGAATTGCATAACCCAGGGCTTAGTAGTTGGGTTTATAAAATGATTAAGTCATTTCAGTGCCTTTTGTTTCACTTTTTAGTGGCCTGCCTATTTGTATTCCTTCTTCTTAAAACCTAGTACTTCAGGTGACTATTATATCATGTTCTGATACAACATTTCCTTTTTTTTCTTCCCAAACTCATAATCTGCTTTCAGATAGCTTTTTTGGATTACTAAATTAGTTTACACTAACACATTATATTAATAAGGTCAGTTACTTGAGCTAAAACTCAGAACAGAGCAGGTGGTTTAGAAATCTTTAGCTAAACAATGTTGGAATCTTTTAAATCAGTATTTTCGATCTCTAATGTATTTTTGAATCATCTAGAAATCTTACTGAAATGCAGCTAAATTTAGCTTTGGTAGGTCTGGATCATGACGTAGGATTTTACATCTTTAGCAAGTGCTCTTGCTGCTTAATGTCTACACACTATTCCTTGAATTCCTTTTTTTTATTTTTTTCTACTGAAATTTTAATTCAGGACCTATTCTTGCCAGGCAAGTGCTGTGCCACTGAGCTATCCCTATCCCAGATTATTTCTTGAATAGTGAGCATTTAGTCCACAGATAGCCTATTTTATCCAGAAGTATATGTAGTAAAGTAAGTGCTTTTCTGGATATTCTAGTAAAATGTATCTTAATAAAATAGGAAGGAAGTAACTGTGAAGGGTAAAGGAGAATCTTTTCAAACAGAAGTGATGACATATATACATTCAGTAGTCCTTGAACTGAAAGTTGGTGCTAAAATGAATGTGACACTTTCTCTGTCCCTAAGGATTAAATATTCTAGAGTACATCTTGATGGTCACTTTGAATTGAAAAATACAGAAGCTAGTATTTGAGAGCTTATGTGCCTCCCACTGTAGTAGGAGGCACAATTTATTTAAAGAGTAGTAAGTTGGTGGCATTTGGGTTTGATTTCACAATCTTCTGCTGTCTCTATTATTTATGCTTACTTAAGCTAAGAGGACCACTCATTCAGATGAAAATATTAAGTAATTAGGAAATTGAAATGATTAGGTATAATTTAAATTAGTAAAACATGTTTTTTCATATATTCATTTAACAGCAGATCTTTACACATTTCATTGCTTAATCACATACTAGATTTGCAAAAAGACATTCTCCAGATTATGAAAATAATATAATAACAATATAAACTTTTAGCTGGGCCTAGTGGCGCACGCCTGTAATCCCAGCACTTGGGAGACTGAGTCAGGAGGATCAGTGCAAGTTCGAGACCAGCCTGGGCTACAAAAGTGAGTTCGAGGCCAGCCTGAACTGCATAGCGAGACCCTGTCTCAAAAAGACCAAAAAAAGACAATATAAAGTTTTGATATTTAGCATTTCGACAAATATCTGAAGACAAAACACCAGGGAACTAATACTCATTGTTATTTAAAGCAATTTTATGAGTTTTTGTGTATATTTATTGTAACTGAGAATCCTTTTTTAAATGTAATAATTGTTTAGTTTTCTGACAAAAAAGTGAAAGAAGCATTGTACCCGTCGTTGTGGTGTTACAGCATTACCACATGATGGCAGCAGTTACATAACTGAATCTTTAGAAGGTTCA
>PVKN010028432.1:0-13253 GCA_004027915.1 Capromys pilorides
GAACAGCTTGGAACTTAGCGAGAACTTGTTTCCAAATAAAAAATACAAAGGGCCAGGGTTGGCGGACAGACCAACGTCCGCAGGAGGCACACCAGTCTCAGCCACTAACTACTTTTAGCCTTGGTGTTTGAGTGTGGGCCAGGTCACCAAAAGCAAAATGGCAGTTGCAGGCAAGATTGCTACAGTCACATCAAGGTGCGTCCCTGCTGCAGCCCCCGTGAAGGTGCCGTGGCGGCTGCTTTCAAATCCCACGTCAGCCCATCCAGTAGGTGGCAGAGGTAGGCGTGGGCGTGCTGGTGACTGGGTCAACACCACAGCTTCAGTGTTGCTGTGGAAACGTAAAGAGGCGATGGCTTCCATCAGGTGGCTTTGGGTAAAGCACATTTCCTTCCCCTCCTGAGTAGCTGCGGGCTCAGGGGAAGCTCAGGTCCTCAACAGGAAGGAGTCCAGGCTCATCACGGCCTTTGGACCACGGTTGCACCACCGCTGTGGCCTTGCCTGCCCTCTGCTCTGCAGCGTAGACGTGAACGCAGCTCCCACAGGCCGAGGCAGGCCCTGCGTGCCTATGCCTCCTCTCCACTTGCTCCCTTTCTCTGGAAAACTGACTAATCCATCACTTAATGGTGGAGCCCCAGGGGCATGAGCTATTTTCATTATGGAATGCGAATATTCATATCAGTTCGTATATTTTATGCAACAGGGAACTATGATGACGCCTCCATCAGGGTGCCTAGCCGGATCCTGGTACATAGCCGCTTCCTGGAGTATTGCTCAGTGGCGAAAAGGAGTGGGTGACACTGTGTGGGAACTGCCAGGAAATGCTGGGGGCAAAACCCAATCTCGAAATACGTGATGACATCCAGCTGATTAACACTGTGCTGTGCATGACCTCGTTTTGCTAACAGTCACAGAACTCATAAATGTAGAGGGGGAGCCAGCGGGTCGTGCCAGGGATTAGGAACTGGGCAGAAGGAGTGAGTGGGTGGGGCCCAGGGGCTGCATGGTGGGGGGACTGGATCTCGAGCCCATGTGGGACGGTGGCTGGGTGGCTGGCGTGGTGGTGGGACGGGAAGCCCCTTATCGCCGCAGATGCTCAGAGTGCCAACAGGTGGGCTGTGAGGCTGTGGGCATGTGACCTTGCGCCACGCATGCGTCGCTGCCACAGTCTGTATTGTTCGATCAGCTCAAAATTTAAAAATGGGGTACAGCATAATTTACATGCACAAGCGTGAGGGCTGGGGATATAGCTCAGTGTCACAGAGCTGCTTGGCAAGGGCAAGGTCTCGAGTTCAATTCCCAGTACAAACAAAAAAAATCCATAGATGTACAAGAGCAGTCCGCGGGGTGGGGAAAGACGGACAAATCGACCTGTGCCTGTGCCAGGTGACAGGCTGGGCAGAGGGCAGCGAGCAGGCACACTGTCCACCAGGGGTTCCAGGGCCTGGGAAGGACCAGCACCCAGTCAGGGAGACCATGACCCTGCTGGAGCCTAAGGGAGCCCTGGTCGCTGGGAGACCCCTCAGTGGGAGCCAGCATCAGAGGAGGGGCAGGGGAGGACAGGAACCCATCAGGAGGCATTGGGAGAGCCCCGCCTGCCAGATGACACCCCACTGCAGCAACTGGGGGCCCGAGGAGCCGTCTCAACATAAAGGAAAGAGAAGTGTACTCGAAGACAGCCAGCTCTGAAGGCAAGACCAGTGGGGAGATGCACAGCCTACATCTCAGCCAGGGGAGGGCAGCTCAGAGCTAATCACTCAGCCAGTAACCTCCAGGAGGTCAAGGAAGGAAACGTTTGGGTTCCAGTATTAGAGACTGGACCCAGGGCCTTCGCACTGAGCTGTATCCCCAGCCCACTCGCCTTCTAATTTTTTTTCAATAGATTTTTTAAAAAGTTTTTTTAATTGTCTGGGCTGGACTCAAACTAGCAACTCTCCTGCCTCAGCCTCCTGAATGCTGGGATTACAGCACACAGTGCCTCTCCCAGGCGAGGGTGCTTTCTGAACAGATGTCAGGCAGCAGACCCGTCTTCATGCTGGGCAACAGGCAAACCAAACGGGTACAGGAGTTACTGCTTGTGGGTGTTCTGGAGGGAAGTGAAGGTTAAGGTGTAAACCAGGGAAACGAAGACGCGGAGAAAGACAAACCCTGGCAAAGAAGCAGTTCCATACCCAGACGTCTGGCTCGCTTGGTCCAGGAAAGGAAAAAGCACACATCCATGACATCAGGAATAGAGCAAAGGAAAACGTCCATGCGTGCTGGGGAGAGTACCGCCCCCAGAGGATGTTTTCAAACAAGACCGTGCTGACCCACTTGGAATGGATCAACTCCTAGAAAAACGTAACCTGACTCAGAACCACAAGGGCTGTCAGCCCCGTGAGGACTGCGGAGGGAGCACCGGCGTGAGGGAGATGTCAGGCCTCGATGTTGGCAAGGCAGATTCTGCCCACCTCTCAAGCAGCAGGAACCCCAAACTCAAGGAGTGTTCACCAGAGGGGCAGCTGGTGAGGCTGGCGCGACTTGACGTGGAAGCCAGAGCGGGGCAGATACTGTCCTGCCCAACGAAGTGCAAAACGAGACACACTTCTCATGAACAGCGAGGAATAACCCAGAGGCATGTGTGAGTGGAGCATTTTATTTTTATTTTTTGGTACCTGGAATCAAACTCAGCACCTCACATGTGCAAGACAGGTGCTAGACCAATGAGCTATTCCCTCAGCCCAGGATATTTATTTATTTATTTATTTATTTATTTATTTAGTCTTTCTGAGGCAGGGTCTCACTATGCAATTCAGGCTGGCCTTGAGCTCACTTTTGTAGCCCAGGCTGGTCTTGAACTTGCATTAATCCTCCTGCCTCAGCCTCCCAAGTGCTGGGATTATAGGTGTGCGCCACCACGCCTGGCTCCAGGATTTTAAAATATACTTTTAATGAGTTACACTGATGGTTTAAAGATGAAAATGTGTAAAGCTGTTCAGATGTGCAGAAAAAATGAATTGTTAAACTCAGTGTCTGGAATATAGGCAGCCGAGGAGATAGCTGAGTATAATAAGCGCTTGCCTGGCAAGTACAAGGTCCTGAGTTCAATCTCTGGTACAGAAAAAACAAAATGCGTACTGGAATATTATTCAGTGGTAAAAAGAAATGAGCTGTTCTGTCAGGAGGGGAAACAAGCACATGTGACTGAAGTGGAAGTCACCGGTGAGAACAAGCTGAAAGCCATGCTCTCCGGCTGATGTCTAGAGGAGGAAGAGTGGGAGAGCAGAGCAGCGGACGGGCTGCTGGGGACAGCAGGGCAGCTACGGGCTGCGGCTGTGATGGGGGCGGGGTTCCCCTGTACACAGGTGCAACCTGCAGAACGCACATCAGCAAGGTGAGCTGTCGCCACGGGCTGAGGGCCACCTACTGGCCAGGGAAGGGGAGAGCCCTGCCCTCTGCTATTTTGCCGGGACCCTGAATTTGCTATAGAAAAGTTAAACTCTTCAAGTCAATTCATGTGATGTTTTGGGGGAGGATATTGGGAACGGAACTCAGGACCTTGCATTTGCCAGGCAGGTGCTGTGCCGCTAAGCTAGATCACTCATACTATGTCTATTGTGTGTGTGTGTGTGTGTGTGTGTGTGCGGGGTACCAAGGATTGAACTCAGGACCCTACACTAGCCAGGCAGGTGCTTATTCTCCTGAGCTCTCCCTATGGATATATATATATATATATATATATATATATATATATCAGTATTTGATTTGATTGATGGGCTGCCTCAGCCCACCCTGAGGGCGGGACTGGCACTGCATGTGATGCTGGGGATTGAACCTCAGTCCTCTGCAGCTGCCTAAGCTTGCCTGAGCAGGCACTTTAGACCACTGAGATATCTTGCCATCCCTTATGTCTGTTTATTAATTTTTTAAAAGAATTGTAATCCCAGCACTTGGGAGGCTGAGGCAGGTGGATCAGTGCAAATTCAAGACCAGCCTGGGCTACAAAAATGAGCTCGAGGCCAGCCTGAGCTGCATAGCGAGACCCTGTCTCAAAAAGACAAAAAACAAAAACACTTTACTGATAGTGTTAGAGTCATTAAGACTTTTAAGGGCCGACACAATAGCTCAACAGACTAAGTGACTGCTTAAGCAAGAGCAGAGACTGGGGTTTGATCCCTGAGACCTCATGCCATGCTGAACCCACCCTTGGGCCTGCTGAACCAGCCTCCAAGACCAGGCATGCTGGTGCACGCTAGTAATCCCAGTGCTGGGGAGGCTGAAAACAAGAGGATCACTACAAATTCAGGCTTCCTAGTGAGACCCTATAGCAAAACAAAAACAAAACAAAAAAACTTTCAAGAAGGGGGTAGTTTATGGGGCTGGGGAGATAGCTCCCTGGCACAAGTGCCAACCTGGCAAGTGCAAGGTCATGAGTTTGAACCCTGGTCTCACTGAAAAAAAAGAAGGGGATAGTTTAAAAATTACTTTTAAATTAAAAAGCCCATGGGCCAGTGAGATAGTTCAGAGGGCTAAAATGCCTGCTTAGGCAAGCTTAGGCAGGTGCAGGGAGCACAGTTTGATCCTCAGCACCACATACTGTGCCACCCCTACCCTCAGGGCAGGCTGAGCAGGCCAAAGATAAAACAAAATAAATTGAAACACCCACTACATTTCTCGTTTTGAGGGGGATGTTGATTCAGGTTCTCACTATGCAGTTCAGGCTGGCCTAGAACTCACTAGGTAGCCGAGGCTGCCCTTGAACTTGAGACAGTCTTCCTATCTCAGCCTCCTGAGTGCTCGGATTACAAATGTGCACCACCATGCATGGTTTCTGGGAAAATTATTATTTTGGGAGGATACTGGGGAATGGAATCCAGGACCTTATGCTTGCCAGGCAGGCATTTCACCACTGAGCTATATGCCCAGCCCCCAAAATTATTACTATTATTTATTATTATTTTTGCAGAAGTGGGGATCGAACTCAGGATCTTACATTTGCCAGGCAGGCACTTGTTCCCCTGAGCTATCTCTCCCACGCCCCCCGCCAAATTTTTTTTTTCAGAACCAGGGTTAAACTCAGGACCTTGGGCTGGTGAGATGGCTCAGTGGTCTAAAGCACGTGCATCGGAAACTTTAGTGTTACCGCAGGGACCGCGGCTCAATCCCAGGCACCACATGCTGCCCCCCTCCCCAGCCAGGGAAGGCTGAGCCAGCCATAACACAAACAAATACAAGAGGTTTAAAATAAAATAAACTTAAAAAAATAAACAAACAAACAGGACCTTGCACTTGCCAGGCAGGTGCTTATGCCCCTGAGCTATCTCCCCGGCCTCCAAAAAAAATTATTTAAAAAAAAACATTTAAAACCAAAAAGAAAGGCTGTCAACATGGAGGCATAAACCACAATTTCAGATAAAGACTTGATACATAACAATGAACCAAACTTTCAGATAAAGACTACTTTAGGGTTGTTTATCTCCAGGGCAGTGCAGAGGTGACGTCATTCCAGCTGGAATCTCAAGCAGGCCTCAGCGGAACTTGGTGAGCTGGTTCCAACAAGTTCATGCATCAAGAGCCAAGGGCTTGCCACAGCCCACAAAACCCAGGAGAGTTCAGAAGAAACTTTCTCCCTGGATCTAGATGTGCCAAAGTGCTGGAGATCGCGGTGGCCATGCGGATCAGGTGAACTCCAAGCCGATGGTCCTCCTCATTGCTCAGCAGTGCTACCCTCGCCCCCAGCTTGCTCCCAGCCCCTCTGCTTGCCTCCTGCACACAGATGTCACTGCCAGGGGACAGGCCAGCAGGCAGCAAGTCACAGCCTCGGGAGCACAGCTGTGACCTCACGTGCACTGCTCACTGCCAGTCCAGCCAGCGAGCACCGGCCCAGGGGATCCAGTGTCCAGATGGTGGGCTGCACGATCCCGTGGCCAGGAGTGTCACCTGACCAGATAAACAGTCCAGGATGGAAGACAGGGCGGCTGGTGGTCACAGAGGAGGAAGAGGTGCTACATCCCTTTAGTGGCTGAGGAACAGCTTGCAGAGGCCTCGAGGAGCCCTGCTGCTCTCAGCAGTATTGCCACATCTGAGGTGGCGCACAATGACAGGAAGAAAGCAGGGCAGCCGAAAGTGCCGACGGGACAGGCCACACCAGCCACTGCGCTCCACTGTCCCCAGAGAAGCGCTGGCGAATGTGCAAAGGCTCCAGCAGCAATCAGAAAAGCTGTGCACACCCTCTGTAGCCAGATGGGTGCTCACGCTGCCGCAGGCACACCAGGAGAACTTGCCAGCAGCAGGAATGCACAACTGTACCTTCAAATGTCAACAGGGCCGACTCAAAAGTGCAAGGCCAGGCAGGGGCTGGAGGACCCCAAGTCTGAGGTCTGGTTAGGAGCACGCCACTGAAGGGTGTGTGTAGTATACACTTCAGAATGAGGGACCACGGCCCAGGATAGGATTTATGGAGCCACCAACACAGGGTAAAACTGCAAAGAAGGGGCTGGCGAGATGGTTCAGCAGTCTAAAGCGCCTGCTTAGGAAAGTTTAGGCAACCACAGGGACGAGGTTTGATTCCCGGCACCACATGCTGCGCCAGCCCCACCCCCAGGGCAGGCTGAGCTGGCTGTAAAAAAAAACCAAAAAAACGGAACTACAAAGAAGTCCAAGTATGGTGGCATATGTTAGGTCTTTCGATGGCACAGCAGAGTTAGAAAAAATAAACAAGGCCTTTATTAACTCCAAAGACGTGGAGAGGATCGAGGGCAGAGCAGGATCTTCTGACCAGAGACAAAGAAAGCTGAGACTTTGTGGACTTTTGCTAGGGGTGGAATTTGAGGGGTGGTTTCAATTACATGTGAGGAGCTGATTGGAGTCTCCCTGCCAGCATGGGAAAGTGAAAGGAAACTGTTTCCAGGGCTGGGTTAGGGGAGGAGGAAGTGGTCACTGAGAAGATAAGTTGTTGTTTTGGGATTCGGCCATGTTGAATCAGGACCATTATAATTTAGCATCTTGTACTCTGGCAGGAAGCTATCAGCCTGCACCTGCAATCCCAGCACTCAGGAGGCTGAGCCAGGAGGATCACCACCGGAGGATCACCACTGAGCTCAAGCCCCGCTGGGGCTACACAGTGAAACCCTATTTCAAAACAAACAAAACTACAAAGAAAAGCAAGGCACTCAGACAGCTAAAGCGCCTGCTTAGGCAGAGCACAATGGCCAGGGTTCAATCCCGGGCATGCTGTGACAGCCCTGCCCCAGGGCACGCTGAGACTCGAGTGGCGGCATGTGCCTGTAATCCCAGCAGCTTGGGAGGCTGAAAACAGGAAAATCAGTATGAGTCCAATCTACGTAGTAAGACCCTGTGCTAAATAAATAAATAAGTTGATGACATAGTGTTTCCTTAAAAAAAAAAAAAAAAAAAAAGCAAGGCAAAAGAAGCAACCCACTGGGTGCAGTGGAGCACACTTGTAATCCCAGCACTTAGGAGGCTGAGGCAGGAAGATCCTTTCAAGTTCAAGACCAACCCTGGCTTCCAGGAGGTGCTAAATTAGGATTTGTTGAAGGACTGAGGAAGGCCATGGGCAGTCAAGATTCCCACCAGCTCAGCAAGCAGTACCTCCCTGTGAGGTCTGCGTGTACACTCCTTTCTCTAGGCCTGGGCCAAGCCACATGCTGCACATCTGGAGCCCCACCCCACCCGGCTGAGGTTCTAGGAGACCAGCCCCATTCCCAGCTCCCACCAGCTTCCGGGTCACAGCACACACACCCCTCCCACTCTCCGACCCCACATCCCCTTCCTGTTGGGAAGGGGGTCCCTACCCGGGATCTGCCTCGGTATTCAGCTCTCACTTGGTCCTGGCTCTTCCAGCCCCCTAGCCCATCTTCTTGGCCAAGCTGGCCAGCACTCCATCCTGGGGGGTGGTGGTGTGAGGCCTCCCCTTCCCTGCCTGTCCTCGGGACTGGTGGGGAGAGGAAGGCCAGGTAGGTGCCAGCCCTCCCCTGTGTGGTGTCTTGCAAGCTCTCTTCCTCCTCCGAAAGGGCAAGGGGTGGGATCAAGGGGTGGAAGACACTGCCGGGAAACTGTGGCCTAGAGCCCAGGACTGCCACACCCAGATGCCTGCATGGAGAGAGGCCAGGCTTTGCTTTGAGGAGTCTGGGGACCCTTGCCCGCTCCCTGCTCCTACCCCTCCCTCCGGGGTCCTGAGCCGAAGAAAGACTCTTTTGCTGGGCCTGTGACCTCAGATCCTCAGCCTGGGCGGTGGGCCCAGACCAATTGTCCCGCTGGTTCCACTGGCCGGGGCACTGCCCAGCCCTGCCCCCATCAAAGGCCCCTTGAGTTCCGCTGCTGGCTCCCTGGTGGTCCTGCCACATGGCCTCCCGCTGGCCAGAGGACAGGAGTCTCCTAGAATTCCCATGCTGTGGGGGTATGGAGGAGGCGGCACCCAGCCAAGGAGCCCTGCATGTCTGGTCAGGCCCACTGGCCTGGCCAGCTGAGGACCAGAGCAGAGGCCGACGCTGCGGAGTGCGGGGCAGGCTGGGCTGCCAACCCCTCCTCCACCTGCCCGTCTCCTGGGTGCGCCCCACCCCTTCAAACAGGCCCTAGATCCATCTTCTCTCAGTCTCCCCGATGTTCCTGGGCCATCCCTGCCGTCCCTGGACTATCACCGCGTGCAGTGCCCGGTGGAGATCTCGCTCGCTGCTGGCCTGAGTGTCCAGAGCCAGTCCCTTTGGGCCGCCGGGAGGTGCGGTAGATCTCCCGGACCGGGTCTCCGCCGGTCCCGACGCCAGAGTATTCTGTCCTCTCCACTCCGCAGGTCGGGGCTGGGGACCCACTGTGCCAAGAGGGCGGGAAGAAGGGCGCTGAACAAGTGC
Organism: Capromys pilorides; assembly: GCA_004027915.1. Lineage (NCBI taxonomy): Eukaryota > Metazoa > Chordata > Mammalia > Rodentia > Capromyidae > Capromys > Capromys pilorides. The sequence continues at coordinate 8,844 of PVKN010028432.1, forward strand.
CAAGGCCAGCCCGGGAACCCCAGCGTGCCGGGCACAGGGCGCTGTGACTCAGCGGCGGAGGCGCTCACCTGCCGCGCGAGGGCGGGGCCCGCGACGCCGGGGCGGGGGCGGGGCCGGGTGGTGGGCGGGGATGTAGGCGGGGTCGCCGGCCCTCCAGAGCTCCTGTCCCACGGTCTGCTACCCTGCTCCCGGTGCCTGCTGCTCCCTCTGCGAACCGCCGATGGCCGGGAAGATGCTGTCGCTTCTACCGCCGCTGCTGCTGGCCTTGGCGGGCATCGTCGGCCTCTTGCTGCTGTGTGTCCCCACCCGCGACGTCCGGGAGCCGCCCTCCTTCAAGGTGCACGCCTGGCCCGGCGCGGCCCGGGAACGGCGGCCCGGGAACGGCGGGACGGAGGGCGGAGGGACTGAGGCCCGGCCACCGCGCTGCGTCCAGCCGGCTGCAGATCTCGGCCCCCGCAGGTCCTGGGCCGACAGAGGCACGTTCGGGGCGACATGGAGCCGGAGGTCCAGGTCGTGGGGACTCCCAGCCCACGGAGACCACCATTGTGGCCCACCCTCACCCCAGGCGCAGTTGGGCCACCCCATCCAGCCTGGGCTGTGGCAGCCACTTGTGCTGCACAGACCGTTAGAGGCACAGGGGCCTGGGTTTGCCTATTGTTGAACAGTGAGGGGAAACGGGGACCCCAGTGCTTCTGACATTTGGGCACGTATTGCAGTGGACTTGTCCTGGAGTAACTCTGGCTGGTCCATCTCCCCAAGTTAATCTGCAGGGGAATCTTAACCCTAAGTGTGCTGGGCTAGATGTAGGGGGACACGGAGATCCGGGCCCTGTGAGCTCCAGGATGTGGACCGGGGAAGGGGGGTCTGGGCTTCTTGGGTGCTGGCAGAGTTCCCTGGCAGCAGGACAAGAGCAGCCTTTCCTGACCAGAAGCTGCACCCAGCGGATTGTCTCCATTCTGGGCTTTTGGGGGAGGTCCTGGCAAGAGGCACTTGCATGCCCATACTGAGCTCCCCACCTTGCAAAGAGGTGCACACAGCACCAACCTCTCCCTGCCCTGGCTTTAAGGCCCAGAGAGGGTGATGGGCTGGAGGGCCACTCACTGCCTTGGAAGTCTCCCCAGGTCGGGCTAAGGGCAAGGCAGGTGTGGGCAGAGGAGGAAGGACAAGTGGGCTCCTTTGGCAGTGCCAGGGCAAAGTTGCAGGCCTGGTCATCCTGAGACCCTTTGATCTTGGTACAGTCTCTCAAGTGCCCAGGCAAATAGCCCTCCTACAACCTGGCATGCTGCCCTGAGTAGAGGGGAGTGGATCACCAGGGAGTCCTGGTGACCTGTACCAATCACTGAGACTGCTCTTGGCCTTCTGTGAGCTTTGGCATGAGGGAGGGTACAGCGCTGGGGGAGCTGAAGGGCCCCCAGGTCACTCAGGCTGATGTCTACCACGCCCCTAGTATGGCATCGTGCTGGACGCTGGCTCTTCACACACATCGATGTTTATCTACAAGTGGCCGGCAGACAAGGAGAATGACACAGGCATTGTGAGCCAGCACAGCTCCTGCGATGTTCAGGGTAAGGCCCTTCCCAAGTCCTGGACACCCAGTCCCTGTGGGTCTCAGTCCTGCTGCTTTGCTTGAGGCTGGGTGGTGCTCACTCCAGGCAAGAGTTGCAGACACAGATGCTGGGCCCTGGGCATGGGGAGTGGGGCAGTTTGTGTTCTAGAAAGAAAGCTGCAGGTAGCGATGCAGGGTTGAGCCCCAGTAGAACAGGAGGGGCATGGAGGACCTGGCAGGCACATCAAGGCAGATCTCCTAGGAGGCTAGGCTGCCTTGACAAATGCCCAGTGCTTTGTCCTGGCACCTGTGTCCATACCCACCCAGCAGGCAACAGCCTCAAAGCCTGAGTGGCACCCAGGTCCTTTTGTCTGTGAATAGGGTGTCTCTGGGGCTGAGTCTGGCACCTTTGTCCAAGCCAGTTGGAACCTCCAGCTTGCCTGAGGCCTGGGCCCATCTTTCTCCATCATCTAGGTGGAGGTATCTCCAGCTATGCGGATGACCCTTCCAAGGCAGGACAGAGCCTGGTAGAATGCCTGGATCAGGCGCTGCGGGATGTGCCCGCAGAGAGACATGCTGGCACACCTCTGTACCTGGGTGCCACGGCAGGCATGCGCCTGTTGAAGTAAGTGAGGTCCCCTGTCCTTGCCCTGGGCTGTGTGTGCTTGGCACCAGCTTTGGGCAGGGACTCTGCGTTCAGTAGACCCTGAGTACCCCATGGTCAGGTCACAGCTTCTTATGGAGAAGGCTCTCAGAATTGTCCCATTCCACAGCCTAACCCGTCCGGAGGCCTCGGCCAATGTCCTGGCTGCTGTGACACAGACGCTGAGCCAGTACCCCTTCAACTTTCGGGGGGCACGCATTCTATCAGGCCAGGATGAGGGTGTGTTCGGCTGGGTGACTGCCAACTATCTGCTGGAGAACTTCATCAAGGTGGGCACTGCAGCTGCCCCAGGGAGCCGGGGTGCAGGCCCCTGTACCTGGCTGACCCATCTCCACTCTCCACAGTATGGCTGGGTGGGCCGATGGTTCCGGCCCCGGAAGGGAACCCTGGGGGCCATGGACCTGGGAGGCGCATCCACTCAGATCACCTTCGAGACAACCAAGCCCGCTGAGGATCCGGCCAACGAGGTCCACCTTCGGCTTTATGGCCAGCACTACCACGTCTATACCCACAGTTTCCTCTGCTATGGCCGAGACCAGGTCCTCCAGAGGTTGCTGGCTAGTGCTCTCCAGGTGCCTCTCCTCAGGGAACCCCCACTGCACTGCGCTGTCCCTGGGGCAAGGAGGAAGTAGAAAGGGTTGGGCTGAGAATCCCAGAGCACAATGTGGCCTCTGCTGGAAAGACAGGAGGGGCAGGACCAGCACGAGGAGGATCCAGTGGCCAGGGATCTGGAGAAGGGAGGGCCATGGTCTCAGAGGGCCTCAGATGCTTGGCCAAGGGGTCGGGTTTTTGTCCAGCAGGCCATGGGGTACCATAGATCACTAATGAGCACGAAAATAGCATTGTCCAAATTGCGCCGTAGGAATTCATCCGTCTAGCCTTCTGGGGCAGACAGGCAGTACTGGAGTGCGGTGCCACTGCCTTCTGATTCTCTCTCCCCAGACGCAGCATTCCCACCCTTGCTGGCCACAGGGCTACTCCACCCAGGTGCTGCTCGGCAGCTTGTACCAGTCACCCTGTACTCGGGCTCATCGGCCCCGAGCCTTCAATAGCAGCACCAGGATCATGCTGTCGGGCTCCAGCGACCCTGTACTCTGCCGTGGCCTTGTCTCAGGGCTCTTCAACTCCTCCTCCTGCCCTTTCTCCCGCTGTTCCTTTGATGGGGTCTTCCAGCCCCCGGTGGCTGGGAACTTCATCGTGAGTCCTGGGCCAGCGGTGGGAGTGGGTGTGGGGTGGGAAGTGCTTAGGGCCCGTTGTGGGTAACTGTGGCCCCCACAGGCCTTCTCTGCCTTCTACTACACCATGGACTTTCTGAGGACTGTCATGGGGCTGCCCACTGCCACTCTGCAGCAGCTGGATGCAGCTGCAGTAACCATCTGCAATCAGACGTGGACTGAGGTGAGGCTGTTCAACAAACAAAACAAACCTGAGGTGAGGCTGTTCTACCTTTGCAGGCCATTGGGCCTCTGGCAGCATCCTCAAATCTGCCTCATCTTGTGGGACCCAGGCCTCAGCGTGCTCTGTGGTTGGGCCACCATGCTAGACTCCAGGAGTGGGGGACTGTCTAGAGGAGTGTGGAGCCCATGAGCAGGGGACCCTGGTGCCTTCCTTGAGGCTGGCCCTGCCTACAGCGAAGACCAGCGTGACTGGGTGCACTGAGATGTGACTGCGACCCAGAGGGGGGCTGTGGAAGATGAAGCCCCCAATGGTAGAGTTGGAGAGTGCAAGGCTTGCTTGGGTGGAGGAGCCGAAGGTCTCTCTAGGCCCAGACTTAATGGCTCCTGTCCCTGGCGGAACACTGGTGCCAAGTAACATCAGCGAGGTGCTTGGCGTCTGAGTGTGCGGTGCCCACCCGACCCTCAGGGAAGAATGTGATGCCTGTGGCACTTCTCAGGGGACGGGAAGAAGGAGGCAGCAGGAGAGGGAGTGGAACGCGCTCGGCCTGGAGCACCTGTTTCCCAGGCCTCTGCTCTTCGGGAGCCTGGTCTGCTGCTGGCTGGAGAGGGGCCACACTACCATCTTCGTCCGGGTCCCGCCCATCCCGGAGGCTTGCGCAGTCTTCCCGTGCCTCCCTAGTGCGGTCTTGCCGCGCTTCCGGGGCGCGGTGGGGAAGACACGGCCTCCCGCTGCCCTCCTTCGCCCGGGTCCCAGCCCAGCAATCTCCCACTGCGTCCCAGTTGCAGGCTCGGGCGCCGGAGGA
>PVKN010028433.1:0-13239 GCA_004027915.1 Capromys pilorides
ATCTTTTTCTCTCCCAAAAGTTTTCTGATATGGTGAATCTGATAACCATATCATAGGTTGCTTTTTTTCAAGTCCATTAAAGGTGAATCAACGTTGGGTCATGAATAACAGACAACTCCCTTTTTTTCTTTTTTTGAAGTCTATTTTCAAACTTTTTGTATTTTCAGTTACTGTAAAAAAAGTCGCAGTTGGGGAAATGTTGCCTCAACCGTTCGAGAGCACCTCTAATTCCTACCTCATGCAGGATGCCAACTTCAGTTATGACCCTGTATGCCTTTTCCTCTGGCTGATTCCTCTCACGTGAGGAGAGGGGAAGGCGATGGGTGAGAGCAGAGGGCGAGGCGGCAGGGACGCTTATCCAGCTGCCGGTCACCCTTCCCACCCAGGGAGCCTGGTCAGCACCGCAGTGGTGAAAGGGCTCTGCCATGATTCTCTCCATTTTCTAACCAGAGAGGGTGTAAATGGGTGCGCGTCTCTCCTACAGTGATATAGGTCAGTAGGCCATTTCAGTGCATTCCAGCTAGAGTTAATAGGCTGCACACAGTGGGTCTTCACTAATAACAATAATTTTATGCACCTACTAGGTGCCTACCACAAGCAATTGTCTCAATGAAACCATCCTGACATTCTGTTTGGTAGGTCTGGCTGTGTACATTTGCTGGATGCAGTAACTAATAGCTGGAAAGGTTAATAAGCCAGCCAGGGGCACCCAGTGGCAGCTGGTCAGGTAGTGATCGGCTTGCAACTTCTCCTAGAGCCATTTTTTTTTGCCTCTCACAAATATAATTGTAAAATTGATTTCTGTGCAGTTTTATTTACTGATGCTTCCAGTGTTCTCAAATTTCCTGGACATTCTTTAAGGATCTGTAGTATTATTGATGTTAAAATGGTTGAGAAGATAAGCAGAAAGGGGGAAAAAAAAAGTAGGGGCTGGGAACCAATCTCTTAGAGAAAGCTCTTTTTAAAAACTTAACCTTCTACAGCAGTGATGCTATTTGGGCTGTAAAAAGTGCTTTAAAGAGTTTAAGGTTTTTAAAAATAATCATCATGTTATTAACTCAGGGTTATTCAAGTTTCACAGAGGAAATGAAGTACAAGTACATGACTTGTCTCTCCCTGGTAGTCACACAGTGTGAGTTTCACAGCAAGTTTGCGGCCAGGTCCTTGGGGGATCTGTGTTGCCGTTCACCCCTTCACTGAAGACTTCCTCTCCTACTTTATGCCGCATTAATAATTCACTGCACTGGAACCGTGCCTGGTTACCTCAGCTGCAGCCATGACTGGCTTCCCCCCATTTGCTGTAGTAAATACTTCAAGAGAATTTTTGCACACTGTGCTTCAGGGATATTTGATCAAAGATTGAAGTGTGGCCACCAGCCCTTGGAATCTTCAAAATTTGTATTATTCCATGAGACTCTAACACACATACTTAAAAGATCTAAGCTGCAATCATAAAGGAAGATACTTTTCCATCTGTATTTTACATTCATTGCCTGTTTATATAGAGGGCGTGTGGCAATAATTTTTCTTATCAGTGCCACCTTGTGTGATGCAGACTCTGGGCTGGCCTTTCGTTCACACCTTGGCAGTACGCAGACATTCTGCAACAGTGAGGCAGCTGATGCAGCCATCTCGGTGACACTCACGATGACAACTGGACAGAACTCTCCCTCTGACCCAGCTCCAGGAGTCAGTCTGGGCAATCATAAACCATTCTCACTTTCCTGACTGTAGTCAATAAAATGATCTGGTGCTATTTAGCAATAGCGCCTTTATGGAACCATTTTTCTCTTTTTTGTCAATCTAGCTATAACTAACCATAAGAATTTAAAACACCCAGTCCTTGCCAATTTCCAGAGATAAGATGTCGCAGCAGCAGCAACAACCGCCAAATCTAACCCTCAGGGCTCGACTTTGCCAACAAAGGGCGACACAGGTAACAGAGTGAAGAAGCACTTCATTTGAATTCATCCAAAGAACTCAAGCTCAGAATGTTTGCTTTCAAAATGAGAAAAAAAGCACCTTCCTTCCCTTACAGTGTAATCGCTCTATTCCTATTTTTAATGCACCCAATTTTATAGAATAGCTGGACCCCATTTTTCAAGCTAAAATAAAAATTAAAGGATTTGTGATAATCCTATGCAGATGGTTGTGGCTGTTTCATTTTCCACTGGAGCATTTTCTTTTCTTTGTTGTACTGCTAACCTTTCTAGCTTCTTGCTACAATCTCCTTCCCGAAACTACTCCAGTGAGAAAAAAAAAAAGTCGCCCCAGATAAGCAACAATTCCTCCTGCTCTGGGGAAGGGCCCACAGCCTCCCTGCCTCCTTCTAGCGGGCTTTCCAGCCCGGAACCCCAGAGCGCCCGGGAAGCCTACCTTGCCCACGTACTGGTAGTCCGATCCTGTGTATTCCTCCAGGAGAAAAAACTGGTTCCACATCCAGCTCCTTTTGGAACGGTTCAGCTCATTTTTGCTGTTTCCAGAGAGCTCCAGGGCCCTTTTCTTTGCCGGGAAACCACTAGTCCTCTTGGATACCGGCGTGGAGAGACCCGGGTAGGGCTGGCCAACCCAGAAGAGCAGCAGAAAGTAGCGGTAAGTTCTCATGCTGGCGGCGGCCGGAGGGGCGCCTCTGCCTCACGCGCTCACGGCACGGGCTGCAGCCTCATTCCTTCTCCCTTCCGGAATGCTCGCCGCTTGGCTCTCAGAGGATATCTGGAAAGAGTAATAACATATCAAGCATTTTTAGCGATGCTTAAAATTCAGTGTTAAAGCAAATAGGCTGGAAAAAGAGGACAGAAATTTGAATAGCAAAACAACAAAAAAAGTTGGCTATCAATTTTGAAATGAGGAAAACAGTTCTTTTAGATATGCTCACTGGAAGACATGAGCCGAAGAGGAAGCTGCTGTTTTCCTTTTCTCCTTTTCTATCACTTAAAAAATCCTGTCTTAAGTAATAGCATCGCTATAGGTCAGCTTGCCAGAATGGATTATTTCACTACTCTTTTACCTTGAAATATGTGGGCTGAGATCTGGTTAGGAGAAATGAGTTTGTATTTCTGATTCTATTTGCATACTTATCCTCAAGAACAAGTCCAAGGCAAAGGATATCTCAGACAGCTGAAATTCAGCTGAAAGAGGATAATGTTGAAACTTTGCTGGAGTGCGGTGAGCACCAGGGATGCGCCAGGCACGGGGCAGGGCCAAGCTCATTCTGCAGGCGTTGGCTGCAGAGACGCGATGTGACGCAAGGAACAGCGGGGTCAAACAAGGTTGGAAAAGACCGAATGCCTTCTCTTCGGGACACGGGTTAGCACAGTGAGGCTCCTGAAGCGGTATTTTGCAATGACAGTAGCAAAGCTTTACGTATGCCTGCCTTCTCCAAAGCTGACCTGAGAGTTCATCCTCATGAGATCCCGACACGATAGGGTAGGTCGACAACGTGCTTAAGATTGATATATAAGCCTGTGAGAACTAAACGAGCAATTCTATTCAAATTTCTTTAGACAACTCTTGGAATTTCATACCTAAATTTCACTTGCATTATGAGCAATCAAGCAGCTATGTTAAAACTGTCAAACAATCTCTATGTAATTTTCTCAAATGCACGGAAGATATCATCTCAGGATCAGAGTGAGGACGACTGACTGCAAATCTCCAGAAAAGGCAGCTGTTATGCAAGCGGGCAATAATTTTCCACAGCGAATATTAATTTTCAAGAACACAACCTACCATTTAAAATATCCTGGAGCCAGACAGGTTGGCAACGATGTCCCAACTTGTCTTGGTAGCTTATGCAGTTAAAATCAGATATGCCTGTGTTTCCACATTTCTTGAGGGGAGGGGAAAAAACTTCAAGTCCTTCATCTTAGTATTTGACACAAGGAAATATTTTCTTGAGTTAAAACAATTAGAAAAAAGCTTTTATAATGTAGAACACAACAGTAACTAAACTAGGGCATTCACTCTAAATCATACAGATTAACCTGATTTTGGTAATTTGATCAGTATATTATGTCAAAAGCATTGGCTCACTTGACTCCTAGTATCCTATTGCACAAATGCACATGTGCTCAAGAATCCTGTGTTCTATGCCAGCCGTGAGTAATTATAGCTGCCTCACATGTGGCTTAGTGAAAGCTTTCTGTTGGAAGATAAGTGAAAGATTTCACAGTATTCGGCATCTTCAAACCTGTATTCCATTATTATGCATCATCTTGACAGCAGACTTGGGAGGCTGAAAATTCCACAGGTGAGTAAATTAGTACTGTGACAATTAGTCATGCTGAAAAAATGCCAGGCAACACTAACGTGTCGCTATGCGGCCTTGGTACAAGTGTGGAGTGACTGATGATCAATTAGGCAACTCCGATCCTTGTCTCTCCTCGTGGATGGCGCGTAGAGGAGACCGAGAGGGCATATGGCAAAAAGCTCTCAGAAGGCATTTGCTCATTTTTAGAAGTCGGGTTACACTGAGATTGATTCAGTACAAATTACATTTTTCTCAATTTCCCACGTTCTCTATTATTTGCAAAGACAAATCCTGCAGTGGAGAATTACACGTCTGCGGCTGCGCTCCGCCTGTGCTCTGTGGTGCTGGCAAGCAAGGGGACGCAGGGAAGGGAGGTGTCAGCCGCTTAAAAGGGCTGACTCCTCATGGCTGTTTTAGAGAAAAACCGATCCCCGTGGGTGTTGTGTGCAAACTCTGCAAGCTGTTGCCACTTGAATATTAAATATTAGTTCTTTTTAATATCACAGATACCAAAATGTCAAGTATTTCTTTATTCTTAGCTGGTAATGAGCTTTTACAGTGTTGCAAATCTAAGCAGCACTCCCCAGGATGTTGTAACATGTCCTTTCGTTAAAACCCTATTCTTCTATCACCTCGACAAGGTGGGGTCTTGAGCAAAGGCCTTCACATGTTGTGCTCAGTGTGTAGAGCTGAAGGGCTGTGGTCCATTCACATTTGATGTTGGCTTTTATGTGGCTAGATCTCTCCGTGCAATTCCTGCCCCCTCTCCCCATTTATGTATTTGGTACAGGGTCTCACTACACACCTGGGACTCACAGTGATCCTCCTGTTTTCAGCCTCCCCAGAGCTGGGATTATAGGTATGCACCACCAGGCCTAGACTCGGTCGCTGGCTCAGCATACTCTGGGGGTGGGGCAGTGTGACATTAGGGACCAGGGATTGAGCCCTATTCCCTGCATTTGCAAAGCAGGTGCTTAGCCCACTGAGCAGTCTCACCAGCCCTCTCTTTACAGTTCTATAGTTTAAAAATTATGCTCATTGGGTGCGTGCCCAGCGTCTCAGCTACTTGAAGGACTGAGGCAGGAGGACTGACAGTCTGAAGTCAGCCTGGGCCATTTATGGAGGTCCTTTCTAAAACTAAAATGATAAAGAGGCTGGTGATATAGCTTAGTGCTCTTTGAGCTCCATCTCTAGAGATATAAGAGAAACAAACACAATTTCTGGAGAAAAAAAATATTTGATTTAACGATTTTCACCGAATGCCTCGCAATAGTCAGTGATGGCCTGGGGTTCAGTCTAGGCTCTGCAGGGGTCTCTGTGAGTCAGGAAAGGCCCCTGATCTCATTCTGCCCCGGTGCCTGCTGCTGTGTATTCAGTCAGTTACAGTGCCTACCTACTCAGGGAATTGTGGGAGTTCAATACATCATTACACACAAAACACTTAGAATAGGGCCCAGAGCTTAGAATGGTATTAAAATTAGCAGTTACTTTATTACCATTATATTACAATTTGTATTGCACATATAAAATCCATCTATAACATATTGTCAAAGTCTGAAGAAGATAAGTGAGTTATTCATTTTCTTTTTTTCTAAAAAAAATGAGTTCTTTTTTAGGCCAAAATACTTTTTCTATATTTCAGAAAGCATCTCTATGCAAGACAAAATTCTTTTAAAATTAAAGAATAGAAGCACTTTAAAACTAGAATGGGTTCATTTGCTAATTGTTTTCCTTTGTGTGGATTTCAATCCCACATTTAATAGTAACAGTACAGAAAAAGAGAAACAAAAATGTTTTGTCACCTGCATGAAGGGGACGATCACAGATGAAAAGGAACGCCCACTAGAAGACTGGCACCATCACAGACTCTAGGTAACTTTTCCCTTTTCCATTTTATTATGTTGCAGTTTTTTTTTTAAATCTTTCTCTCAGAAAAAAATTAGAACTAGATTCAATTTTCTAATTGCCTTTGTATAAATGGTACTGGTAATGAGCACGCTGATACGATTCTGTTTCATCGGAAGAATCTGATGTAATTAAAATGAATGATAGACCTATTTTAGATTTTACTTAATCTAAAAATATGATATGGAAAGAAAGTGAACGGAGAACGGGCATGGTCCTTAATGCAGAACAAAACCAAAACAGGATTCAAGATGCAGTGACCACGAGTCAGGCAAAGCCAGCGCCTTGGAGCAGTGTGGAAGCTGTGGATGTTTGAGCAGCCAGATGGAAGCGAAGTGCACAGTGGCAGTAATCAAAAGAGGAGCTGATTTCGTAGGTGTCAGGCAAGGCTGGAAGGACAAGGAAGCACGGGCACACACAGATACTGAAGTTAAAGTTGCAGGCGGGCTCAGGGAATGACTCGGGAAGAGCCAGAAGATTAGATAACGGGGTGCGGTGCAAAACAAAGAAGATGTACCATTTTGCTCCCCTGTTTCATCTCCTCTTGGCGTTGAAGAGCAAATCAATTAGAAACAGAAACAACTCCATAAAAATTCAAATTGAACTGCCTCATTAGATTTTAATGATAGTTGAGTAAGCCATGTCTCTACTTGTGATTGGAATCTGGATTTTTAGGGAGAATTTTCTGTTTCTTAGAGGCAATCATTCACACGCCCTGAAATTTGATGTGCAAAAGTGGTTGATTCAGGGAAAGTCTCAAGTTTTACAAAAGCCTCATCATGGTAACATGTAGAGGATGATTAAAGTGTTGATAGATAGTGGCACAAGGCTCTTATAGTATTGATAATTGCGTACTTTGAAAATTTTTTTGCCCTACAGACAATATGTACAGATATTTTAGTCTTCACAAGAGTACTTAGTCAAGTCCCAGTTTTATTCAATGAGTGTTATTAATGAGGAGCCTGGGCCTCATTAATTCAGGTTCTACCAATTTAGAATGTGTGCTAATTAATGCAGAAGCTGAGCCGATGTTTTCCTTTGATGAGCAAAACCCTTTTCCCTATATTATTGGAAATTAATTGTATAAAAACATTTCACTGGGTATGTAGAATGAAAAGGCAGACTACAATGTCCTCAAGTTCTCTAGAGCACTGTGGAATCACCTTTCATTCACAAATAATTAATATGCTAATTAGAAAAATTCTCTACTGATTGAATTGCTTTTCTAGTGACTTATTTGATAACAGTTTGACTGTTTAACTGTATTATTTGGTTTTCAGATACTAATTCCATTGCACTATTTACAGACAAATAATAAATAAATATTAGACATATGTGAAAACAATAATTACATTAAAGCTGTCGAATTCAGAGTCAGCACATCATTGTTCTAGTAGTCTTGATTAATTTAATCAGGACAATATTACCTCAGTGCTATGTAGGCTTACAAATTGAAACTAGACACATTCATTCAGTAGGATTCAGAGTCTTAACTTTGCTACTGAAAGCACACTAGGCATTCAGTGACGTAATTTGTATACTTTCACTGTACTATAAGAATGTAAAAGAATTTAATCTTACTTTAAGATAGTAAAAGAATGCTTTAAATTCTATTATGAAGTTGTTTCTTCAGTGAACGGTGTTGCATATACATACTGAAGTGTAATCCTTTGCAAGCTACTCACAGAAAATGATTCTGCAACTATTTTCTACACTTGAGTCATCCTAACCCACTGAACAACTTACACCAGAGCCATCTTAATTCATAAGCATAAGACTTCTTAGCATATGTTATAGTTTATATCTAGATGTCCCCCACCCCCAAGGCTTTAGCAATGAACTCAGAGGTGGGGCTTTTGGAAGCAATGGGATTAAGGGGCATTATGTCTTACTGGCTGTGACGAGGTGGAAACCAGCTGCACAACACAGGTTGCTAAGGGTGTCACCTGGAAGGGTTTCTTTTCCTTTCTGCTCTTCCCTTGCCTCTCTGCTTCCTGGTTGATGTGAGCATCTTTTCCTCCGCCTTGCCCTCTGTGAGGCCATTCTGCCTTGGAGCCAGCCGACTATGGACTAAAATGTAAGGCAAAATAAAGTTCTTTAAATTGTGGGTGTCAGTTATTTCTGTCCCAGTGAGGACAAAAGTGACTCCAACAGAGTATGTATCAGGAATCTCTTAATTTTTGGCACACTTTCTTATGTTATGCAGTTAATGAAGTAGTAAACAGCTGACTATTAACAACTGCTTAACATTTCTCCTGACCTTTAGCACTCCCACACAGAGCCTGAAATTTGCTAGCCCCACTCTTGGGGCAATGCGGAGGAAGATGGCGTTTACTACAGTAGAACTTAGCAAAGAATCAGGGCAGTATAGCAGAATGACTAAAGCCAAGGGAAGCCAAAGAGAAACACGCCTCCCTGTAAGTAAAATCTTTAAAAATATGATGCTATCTATTTTGAGAGAAGAATTTTATAGCTGATTAGGTTTGCTCAAGATCAAGGTTCCTGTCACCCAAGAACCTTCATTTGGAGTAGGCTGCCACCTGCTGTGAAAGTGAATATGTCTAAAAGACATGGTGGATCTTTTGCAAGTGTTGACAGAAGGATAGAACCAACTTTCCATGTTTGGTAGGGACTTTACATGAAGTCTTCATTTCTAACCCTCCATTTTATTTTTCTGTAAATGTCAAAGTCACTGTTGAGTAAAATTGGTTCTGTTTCGTGTGTGTAATGAACTCCACTGAAATGTGGCAAACAGCTTTGGCATTTCTCACCATGTAGCATTTTTCTTGTGCCAATGAATCATTATGGCTACAGCCATCAAACGATGCCTGACTTTTTTTGTAAATGTTTATATTTGTGGATAATATGCCAATCTGCTTGCAAACGGATGTGTCTCCAGCTGAAGCCATTTCAATAATGTTGCCCTCGTTCTAAAATCATATTCCACACATTAGATTAATGAAGATAAAAATCAGATGTGTTACAGCGCGTAAAATGGGGTTTTATGTATAGTTGAGGCTCAAGGAACATTTGTTGTAAAATACTCACAGAGGACAAAGAGACAAATGCGGATCAGAAAATAAAGACGAAGTTCTCGTTCCACATGGAGGGAAACGTCCAAGCCATTTTAGGATGATGGGGAGTATCTGAAAGTGGATAAGACCAGATCCTGGCATCCATATACATCGGAGTTAGAAATTTAGTCTTGCTGAACCCTTGTTGGACAAATAGGGGTGCTCCATTTTCTTTATCTATTAATAGTACATCATAGGAAATGAGTGAATTCAAGTGACATCTTCGCTATTCCTTGAAGATGTCAACACTTGTTTTAACTGCCGGAGGACCTCTCAGCAGATGACACACACATGGGCCATCCTTGGACTGTGTTTTACCCTCTGTGTACTTTTCATTTGCCTTTTACAAACAAGAAACCTAAACCAATTGCTAATGTTCAAACATCAGTATATCCCCATCAGACTTAGCTTGAAATTTTGGAAGTTCTGGTGACATTTTTATTTCTAGACAGGAGTCATGCCTCCTGCAGGGGGACAGATGCTTATTGGTTTGCCATAGTTCCCACAATCCCTCATTGTGTTCCTGCACCGGATCCTTGGGCTCTGCCACCATTTGCCACCTTACTTTCACTATGGTGTTCTTGGATCCACTTGTCTTCTTTTCTTATGCCTCTTGAAGGCCTCTGGACTCATGAAACATGTCTTTCCCTGAAAGATTTATTGACATGAACAAAGGAGAAGAAAGCATTTTATACCTTTAACTGGCTACTCGTCGTATGAATTCCAAGTATTTCTGCAGCAGACTGTGCATTTAGGTTGCAGAAACGTATGAAAAGCTTGGGTCCACATGACTGCCTGTTAATATGTCAGGCTCCCTGGCAGCTACCTTGATCCTATTGGATGACATGTTGAAGACAATGAAGCTTAAACAAGACTGAGAGATGTCAAAAGCCATCAACCAATGAGAATTAGGGATTCCAAGATTTCAATGAATTTGCTCTTCTTTCAACATTTAGTGAAAAGGCAGGCTGAGAAAGTACTGGCTGGGAGCCTTGGGGCCACTAGAGACAAGGGATCCTGGTGAGGATGTGGGGATCAAAATCATATTCAGTTGTGAAAGGAATCACCGACTTGGGTTTGTGAGTAGGTAGCTTCCAACTTTTCATGTCATAGAAGGTTTTTTAAAACTTTACACTTATATAAACTGTTATGTAGAGTGGGGATGCTTCATTTTTTGCTGCTATATGTCTAAATCTTTTGTCAATTACTTGTTTAAAAATAAATTTTAGCAATGCTAACTCAAACATAATAATACTGCTTAACACATGCTGTTCTCTGTTCCTGAATTTATTGTGTGTTAGGCACCACGCTAAGAATACCATGAGGGTATTTTCATTTAATTCTCATGACAGTCCTGGGAGGTGGATATATTCTTTCAATTTCTGCATGAGCATTGGAAGCATAATGCAGCTGAAGAATCTGTTCAAGGTCACGCAATGAACAGACCCTAGCTGAAGCATCAGACTCAGGTGTCCTCGCTCCAAACCCCATTCGAAGGAGTCTGAGGCCAGGCTGATGCCCACAGGACAAGCACTCAGAACAGCTCAGAGCTGAGAATCACCTCTTCACGATTCCCCTCAAAGGTATTTTCAATACAGGCATCAAAGAAGGAAAAATAGTTGTCCTAAAGCTTATAAGATAACAAGAACAGCAAAAAAAATGTTTGTTCTGTGCTGAGTAATAAGATAAATGCCCTTCAATCATGTAAGTCTTACAGTAATCCTCTGAGATAGGGACCATCTTCTTATCCTCTGTTTTAGAGATGAGATACAGAGGCTTAGAGGGACTGGATACTTCGCTTAAGGGTTTACAGCTAGTGAGTGGCAGAAATTGGATAAAACCTCACTAATCTAGAGGCTCCTTCTTAACGGTAATAGCCACTGTCTCATTTGTAGTTTGCTCATGGAAACATCATCTAGGTTTTATTTACACTCATTTCGGACAAAATTTGAACAAATTCATCATTAGCTTTCTAAATCCCCAGCAAATTGAAGAGCAAGGAGCGCTGGAGGCTGGAGTAGCCACAGGAGTGGGAGGGGCTACAGGCCAAGAGAGCGCAGCTCCAGGAGGCAGAGCAAAGCTGGGGACAGAACGAAGTCAGTCGGGAGAGTAACGGAGCCCTGCCATCCTGTGCCGAGATCGGGGGCAGGTGTTACATAATAACACCAGAGAAACATTTGTGGACGAAGGGAGTGTCTGGGTGAACGCATGCGTGCCTGAGTGTAAGACTCAGTCAGTGCGTGAATTAATGGTGATACGAATGATGACTGTAAGAATGAATATGCAGTCAACTCCATGTTGCAAATACAGTGCATGGGTACACATCCTGGTGACCCTGAGTCATCAAGGAAAGGTCTAAGCTTGAGAAGACATGGATGTGCCAGAAAAATCAATCAATCAATCAATCAATCAATCAATCAATCAACCAACCAACCAACCAGGAGCTGTTAGAGTGCTATTTAGAAGAGCTAGGGCGCTCCTTCTCTCTCCCTGTCATCTTTCTGAGCTTTTTGTCTCTCAAGCAGAAAGTTAGGGCTGTTGTGGGAGTACTTGGGGACAGAAGAGCACCGCGAACAGGGCAGGCTAGAGCAAGAGGGCGAGGCGAGCGCGGCTTACGCTGTGCGCTGCGTTTCTTCTCTTTACTCAGGAGCAGTGAAGTTGTGATGTCTCCGTGCAGCTGCCCAGTGCAGGGCACTCTTCTTTCTCCTCCAAACTCCAAAGAAATGAAGCCATGAAGAATCGTTAGATGTAGACCAAAGTAACACGTTTATTGCTTACCAGAAGTCAGATGGGAAATGTGGCTTAGCACAAAAGCCCAGCCTGCTGGCTAAATAAACCCCAGAATGGGGCAGGCTCCCCTGTGGGGTGGGGTTACACTTTATTTTGCCCTTAAAGACAAGTTGAAGCGCCTTCTGCCTTTGGATTGCAGACTAATTTTGCAGTTCAGGACCAGAGGAAGTGGTTTTCTACTCCCACCCGGGGTCAGATTGGGTACAGACCTGGAGGTCTGAAGAGAGGATTTGGGAAGAATCTGTTTTAATTCCTACTAATTAAGAAAAATGATTAGAGACATCAGTGAGCCTGAGAACCAGTAAATAACTTACCAACAATTCACCACCTGAAACTTGCTTTCTAGAGTTGTTTACATTTCTAAAAGGGGAAAAATGAATAATTTAAAGACAGAGAGTTTAAAGTTTCCCTAAAAATATCTTTCACTTTAAGTCAATCAATACATTACAGGCAAAATAAATTCTTTCCCATCTCACCCCACTTCCCTCCATGGTGCACACACACATACGTGTGCACAAAGGGATAAATCTCGACGTTTTCCTGGGTCTCAGACATCTGCCTGCTAGCGCTGAAAATCTACCACGGCTCTCCTCACCCAAAAGGCTCCAGTATTTATGGTGGTGTAAGGAAGAAATAATCGAAGCGTCACTTGCTGTTTGGATAGCTTGTTCATTCGGTGTGTTTTATGCAATACTTTATTTGCAGAGGATTCCTAACTTAAATTAGATGCTTCTCAGAGTTTCTTGGTGTAGTAACTTAGACGAACTGTAATTCAGTAAATAATGCATAACTAATTAAAGGGGCACTGCAACATTCGAAGAGTTTTTTCTTGGTAACTAAAATACAGGGGGGGCTGAGAAAGTGGGGACAACCTGACTAATTCAGGCTAATGTTAACTGACCACCAAATGAAACTCACAATGGACAGGAAGACAATGTGTTTTAGTGGGATGCTGGGTGTTGTATCAGTTTTGATTGCCTTCATTTAAAAGCTTTAATTAGAACCTCTGTTTAGTTCAGTCAAATTGTGCATAAAATATCATACAAAACATTTTAAAAGAGAATTTTAATTATACCACTAAAGAAATGCCCCTGTTCAATGTTTACTAAACACTTGCCAGAACAAGTTAATTAATACATGCTTAAATAAATGAAAGAAGAAGGAGGGAAACAGCAACAACAAAAAATCACATTCATCTTTTGTCAAGTTTTGCTGCAGTTG
>PVKN010028434.1:0-13252 GCA_004027915.1 Capromys pilorides
TTGTCTATTGTATTTAATCTTTCCAAGAGCAACTCTTCAATTTATAGATTCATTCTTTTTATTGTTTTCTTAGTCTCCATTGCATTAATTTCTGCTCTGATCATATGCGGTTTGTGTTTGACTTTTTTTTTCTAGAAGAATAAATTCAACTTTAGCTTATTTACTTGAGCTTGCTTTGCTTTTCTGATGTGAGAGTTAACTGCTATAAATTTCTTTCATAGGATGCTTTCACTGCATCACATAAACTTTGATCTTCTGTGTTGGCAATATCATCTTATTGTAGAAACTGTGAAACTCCTTTAAGTTCATCTGAGACCCATTTGGTTAGAGGGGTGTTACTCAATTGCCACAAATTTATGTAGTTTTTGTGAAGATTTTTTTTTTTTTGCCATGGACTTCCAATTTCATTGCCCTATAGTCTTATAATATGCATGGGATGATTTCAGTTCCTTTGCATTTACTTAAGTATTATTTGAGTCTGTCTTGGTTACTCTTTTCTCATTATTGGAACAAATACCTGACACTCAAAAGGAAGGAAAAGTTTATGTAGCTCACAGTTAATGGAGGTTTCAGTCCATACTCAGCTGACTCCAAGGCAGAGTGGCACATGACAGAGGGCAGCAAATCATGGCGGTGGAAGGCAGCAAAACAGCAAGAGCAAGAGGGAGGAATAACAGCAACAATGGCTTCAGAAAGCAAGTCTGTCTCCCTTAAATTGTATTCAGGTTATGTGCCCCTCTCTGGGAATAGTACTCATACCCATGAGTTAATCACAAGCTGTAGAAGTCCCCCCCATGACTATATGATGCTTTGGGGGAACAACTAGACATAAACCATAACAGAGTCTGTGGTCTGTTTGGAAGAATGTTTAGTTTAGTTTTTATATTTTTTGTTGTTGATTTTTTGTCTAGTTGATCTATCTACTTGTGATGGTGTGGCACTGAGGTCCCCCAATGCAATTGTATTAGCATTTTTTAAAAATTTTTTCACATCTATTAATGTTGTTTTACATAGTTGGGTGAACTGGTATTTGGTGTATGTATATTTATGATTGTTATATTTTCTCTTAACATGTATTCCCTTAACATGTATGTAGTGATCTTCTCTGTCTCTTCTGATGAGTCTTGGCTTGAAATCCACTTGATTTGCAGATAGAATAGTCACCCTGTGTTTTCTAGGGTCTTATTGCATGAAATAGTGTTTTTTATCCTTTGTCTCTTAGGCTTATCCTCTCTACTTTCTCCAAGTTTGTTGGAATATCATGAGCTTGAAGGAAGTAGGTACTGGCTAAGTCCTAGGAGCTTCTGAGAGGAGGACAGAAAACTGTCAGTTTTCTTAAGGCAGAACAGCAAGGTCTTGTGATCTCACTCATTTTTTTTTTCATTTATGTATTTGGAGCAGGGTCTCACTACTCAGCTCAGACTCTAATGACCCTCCTGTTTTCAGGATCTCCAGCTGTGGGGTTACAGGCATGCAACACCATACCTGGACTCATTTGCCTGCTGACTACTCTGTATTCTCATGTAAGTGGAACCATATAGTATCTGTCCATTTGTGAATAATTTATTAAGTAATCATAAGAGTTTTTTTTACATAGAAATGTACCATTTTATTGGGAAGCTGAGGCAGGAGGATCAGCGTGAGTTTGAGACCAGCGTGGGCTACAAAAGTGAGCTCAAGGCTAGACTGAACTGCATAGTGAGACCCTGTCTCAAAAAGACAAAAAAAAAAAAACCCAAAAGGAATGAAATAAGTGTGTTCAAAGTAAGGAGTAATATATTTTGAAGAGTATTAATGGGAATGTGAGTTTTACTGTAATAGTTTTTACAATTTAAATATTTTTAAATATTTAATTTAAAATAAAAATACTAAATTAATTTAAATTTATGAATCTACATATTTTTAAATTCACTATGCTTAATCTCATACACAGTACTTTGTTCGTTCATGAGTGGATTTTTACTGGGTTGCCTCCATATTGTGAAAATTATGAATGAGGTTGGCATATACATAGACGTACATATATCTTCTCAATCCTTGCTTTCAATTTTTCGGGATATAAAGTCTTGGGGGAAATTGCTAGAATATATAGTGTATTGGTCAGCATTGTCACTGCTGAGAAAAAATACTTGACACCCAGAACTTAAAGAGGAGAGGTTTATTTTGGTTCATATTCTCAGAGGTTTCATTTTATGCTTGGCTCAGAGGCAGAGACATCAAGGCAGAAAGTCAATACTGCTCAGCTCCTGGGGTCAGGGCAACAGAGCAGGTTGGAGGACTCTCAGAGGAAGAGGCCAGGGACCAACAATCGTGCCCAAGATCACAGTCATATGCCTTTTCCTTATTAAACCACTGATGAAGCTCAAGCTCTAACAGTCCAACCAGCTCTGTGAATCTTTTAATCTTATCAAGTTCACAATCAAGATTTTCAATTTAATAACCACATCTCCCTCCTTAAACCATGCTTAATTTCCAAATAAACACATAACAGGCTCATAATTCTACCTAATATGATATGACTATCCTACCTATAGCCAAAAATACACTAATTGCTTCTCCAGAGACAGCAGTTTTAGTATTGCTCAAAAATCTAAGCTTGAGTCTTCTGAGACTCAAGGCAAACTCTTACTTGTGAGCTTATAAAATTAAGAAGCAAGTGACACACACACTTGCACCAGGTAAACATTACCAGGGAAGAATAGGGGAATAGAAAGGAATCAGACCACAGCAAGACCAAAACTCAATTAAACGAACATCAAGTCATATTTCCATGTCCAGCATGATGAGATGTAAGCTCCAAAGGGTGGGGATAGCTCACACCTATGTCCTTGCTGTTTGCTTCCCACATGACCTCTCTCTTGAATTCACTCTGCTCACTGCCTATAGGTTTCCTCAGCAGATATTCCACATTCCCATATCTCCAACTTCCTAGGGTCTTCCCTATGAAGCTTCTACTCCACTCCCACAGCTTCACACATTGTCCTTTCAGGGGCTCTCAAGAGGGACCCTGATCTCATGATAAATACATGGCTTCCTAGGACTTCCTTTGAAATCTGGATGGAAGCCTCCATATCTGTCTTACATTCTTCATGCCTGAAAAGTCAGTACCATGTGGGCAATGCCAAGGTGTGCCATCAGATTAAGCAGTAGCTTGATCCCCTTGGATGTTGGCTGCAGGTAAAAAGCCTCTGAAAGACTGGATAGCTGAGCATGGTGAGAGAATCCTGGGGAACCAATTCCCTAGGTGATCCCTAATGAAAGATATACAAATATATAAAAATTTATGAAACTGTCTTACAATGATCATCCACAGAGTCAGGTATGGGAGAATCCAAGAGGTCTGTCAGTGCTCTGGAGACCTGAAAAATCCAGTCAAATTCCTGGAGCCCACCAGAGTATTCTATGTGAAGAGGCTAAAGTGTCTGCAAGGGAAAGCTGAAGATGATGTGCAATATGAAGGTGAAGACTGGAGCCTCTCTGAAGAAACAGAACTGACCGTTCCTTCTTTGTTTCCCCTTTATACCATTCAGGTGGTGACAAGTTCCCTAGGGTGGCTCTTTTGTCAGTAAATCCCCTCAGCCACACTCAGAGCTATGTTGGATCAATTTAGTTGAGTGTTTCTTATGCAAGTTGATGCAGTCAGTTAACTATCACAGGCAACAGAGGGTTTCTTTTCAAATTAAAGATTAACACTTTTGTACCCTTGAGCCTGCATAGGGCCAGGGAGTGTCTTGAGACTTGAAATGCCCTTAAAGCCTTTCTTTCTCAGTTTTTTAATTGCAATAATCTCTTCAGCAACCACACCTCCTTTGAACTCAATTTTACACATGGCTATCCTTTGAAAATTTTCTCAATTGCCTTTGATAATGTCAGTAGTGAGTCTCCCCATGGTTGCATGCCTAGCACCATGTCCTAGCCATGGACAGCACAGGACACCTCTTTAGTGTATTCCCAGGGTCACATTGTGGCTGTGCTCCCCCAGGGGATGCTGGAGAGGAAAACCCTCACTGGGGGCTTTTCTGAGTACACAGAGTCTCTCCTGACATCTCTGAGGGCCAGTAGCCAGGACAGAAGCCCACAGCAGCCCAGTGGTCCAGGAGCCAGATCAAGGTACCAGCTACAGTACTGGGGTGAAAAAAAGCTTGATGACAACACTTGATGTCTGAGCACTTTTAAATGTCACTAGAGTTTGTTTCTAGGGCTAGGATTTTTTTTGGTCTATATCTTTCAAATTTTCTAGATTAAACAGCAAGAAAGCAACAATTTCCTTAAATATGTATCAGTAGCATTGGATTGACACAGATATGTACGGATATCAAGGATACAGTTCAGTCCTTGAGAGATGTGTGGCTGGAGCAGCGATGTGTGACTATAAATTTCTCAGTACTTAGCAGAGAATCCGAAAGTCACTGGAAAAGCCAGGACCCAAGGCATGGCACAAACCAGAGAAGTCCCAGTCTAGGCTAGCTTCCTTTACCTGGAAAGTCATATTCTAGTTTACCAGTTCAAAGCCTACACACAACACACACACACACACACACACACACACACACACGCACGCACGCACGCACACACACACTCCTAAAATAGAATGAGCTTTATTACAAACCTAGGATACACAAAGACAGACTACAAACATGAACTTCTCTCTGATGCCTTTGAAATTTTCACGAAGTACATGAAGCATTCTCCAAATGGCTTTAAATGGCCAAATCAAAGAGGACCAGACACATGGTGTTGAAGGACTGCATCATGACCATACAGAGGGTGGGCTCCATTCCTTCCTAAGACATGGAAGGAAAGCACTTCGTTCCAGCCTCACCAAAGGCAAAGCAGAGAAGGGACCTACTTTCTATTGGATTTAGGTCCTGGAGTCTACCTTGGTTTTTTTTTTTTTTTCCTTTTTTTCCAGAACCACCGATTGAACTCAGGCCCTCATGCTTTACCTTGGGCAGAGACCTGGGACCAGGACATTTTTTCAAGATGGACAGCTTGAGGGGAGTCAAAAGAGTGCCTTAGGAGAGAGAAAAACCTGCTGCACAAGTCCAAGCAGGCTTTTGATTTCAATGATTAGGGGAAAGAAAAAAGAACCAAGATACTCCTTTATTTTCCAAGAAGACAATCAGGGCTCCGGATGGTGGGACTTTCCCACCCAGCTGATCCTAGGAGCTGTGCTCATATTCAGAGTGTGTGTGTGTGTGTGTGTGTGTGTGTGTGTGTGTGTGTGTGTGTGCGCTGTATGTTTAAACATGTCTGGGTGAGCAAGACACCATGTGGTCATATCTTTTGAAGCATGACACCCTTCTGTGGCCACTGTTAGCAAAAAAAGCAATGAAGATAGCTCTCTGTGCATGGCTCTGAGAGGAAGTTTCCTGCTGACACCACCCTGGTGACCTTGCCCCAGAGCCTGATGTGATGGATAAGCCAGGAACCTGGGCACCGTCCTAGCGCCCGAGCATGAGGTGAGTCTGCATAGGTATAAATGGAAAGCAGCCCCAGCTGCTCAGGCAGGATCTTGGGGACTTGCCCCTACTAGAGGTGAGGGCAAAGACTGGGAGAAGTCAAAGATGCAGATGAGAGGAGCTGTACTGGCCAGCTTTTCATCACTAGGACGTCACATCTGACATCTACAGCCCAAGGGAGAAGAGGTGTAATTTGGCCTTTGACTTCACAGAATTCAGTCCATGATCGGCTGGCCATAGGGCAGAAACATGGTGGAAAGGCATGGTGGAGAAAAGCTGCTTAGTGCATGTAGCAGGGAGACAGAAACACAAAACAAACCTGTCCCTGATGTTATGACTACATAATCCAGAGGAATCTATGAAAAACAGAACTACTAGAACTAATTCAGCAAAACTCCCAGGTCCAAGGTCAGTACGTAAAAGTTACCCACATTATTAATAGAGAATGTGGGGAAACACGTTTTTTTTTTTTTTTTTTTTTTTGGTCTTTTTGAGACAGGCATTTGTCATCCAGTTCAGGCTGGCCTTGAACTCATTTTTGTAGTACAGGCTGCCCTCAAGCTCCCAGCAATTCTCCTTCCTCAGCCTCCAGAGTTCTGTTACAGGCATATGTTACCAAGGCCAGCCTGGAAACAAAAGTAAAACACAATCCAATTTATAACTGCTCAAAATTGAGCACAACTGCAGGCTTATTTCAGAGAACAACTGCAGGCTTATTTCAGAATGGTTACTACCCCTTCTGTACCAACCAAGCTGGACTGCTGTCAATTTGATTGCCTTAAGAGCTAGTAAAGCACACTATGGGTGTTTGGTAGGTGCTATGTCCTGTGCAGTTCTCAATGTTTCTGAGGGGAAAAGTGGTAAGAGGATGAAGAAATAAAGGCAAGAGACAAAAGCTGGGGTCAGGTAGAGCCCTCTCTCTCCTGATGGGAGGAAAGGAAACTGAGCTACCACCATAGGAAGGTTTAATTCTGTCTTAGTTACTCTTCTCTCATTTCTGGGACAAATACCCAACACTCAAAATAAGAGAAGGAAAGGTTTATTTAGCTCACAGTTACTGAAGGTTCAGTTCATATTCAGCTGGCTCCATGGCAGAAAAATAACCTTTCATGGTGGCAGGCAAGAGCAAGAGAGCTGCGAGAGAGCTAGCAGCAGCCCAAGCAGCTAACTTCTCTTCCTACCTTACATTGAAATGCAAATCACCTGCCCCAGGGCAGGTGAAGCACTCATGTCCACAATAACCAATTACAAATTCCAGAAGCCAGCCCATGACTGCATGAGGCTTTGGGAGACACCTATACATAAACCATAACAATTTATACATTTGATAAAGAGACACAGGGTTACCTAGACTAATGACTGGAATTGTCTCAGGAAAGATTTTTTTTTTTTAATCTTTTATTTGGTACTCACTATGCAGCTCAGACTTGTAGTAATCCTTCTATCTCAGCCTCTCCAGTGCTGGGATTACAGACTTGCACCACCACACCTGATTTCAGTGGCCAGCAGGGCTCACCTGGGGTTCTGGAGCTGGCATGGCATGGACCAGGGATTAAACCCAGGTCCTGTGCTTGCCAGGCAGGCACTTATGACTATCGCGCTATCTCCCCAGCCCACAGGAAAGCTGTTTTGTCAGGACTGAGATAGCTTATTTGCTTTAGGTACTCCAGCTTTGTCTTGCCCCTACACATGTGACCAATTTCCAGCTTTAGCTGCTCCCTATAGGTAGTTGTTAGGTGTGTGTCTAGATGTCCCCTTAAAGCCTCTATTCAGTCATGGGACGGACTTCTAGAGATCTTTTTTTTTTTTTTTTAGGGGAGAGCTAGCAGGAATCAAACTGAGGACTTTGCACTTGCCAAGCAGGTACTGTGCCTCTGAACTATCTCCTGGCTAGAGATTTTGTTGATTAATAGTCCAATGCTGGGATTATGGGTATGAGTGCTGCACCTGCCCTGGGACAAGTAGGGTGCATACAATATAAGGGAGGGAAAGTTCCTACTCCTTCGTTTTTGATCTTGCTGCTTTTGCTGTTTTCTACTTCTATGAACTGTTGCCCACTGCCATGTGTCACTCTGCCTTGGAACCAGTAGTGTGTGGATTGAAACCTCCACAAGCTGTGAACAAAATAAACCTTTCCTTCCTTAATGTTGGATGTCTTATATTTTGTCTTAGCAATGAGAAAAAAAATAAGCAATGCAGTAGGATCTCAGGATTGTGACCCTGGAAACAATAACTAGGCTCTGGCCTCTTCCTCTCTGACACTTTCCCTGATCTGCATCCCAGCTGCCACACTGTGAACAGCTTCCCCTGCCCTGTCCTTCCACCATGATGTTCCCTCCTTGGAACCGGCCTATGATGGACAGAAATCTCTAAAACCATGAGCCTGGTCAGCATATCCCTTAAGACATTATCCAGAGCAATTGGGCAAGAGAAGGAATCAAAGGAATATGTATAGGAAAGGAAGAAGTCAAATTATCATTATTGCAGACAACATGAGCCTCTATACAGAAGACCCAAGACATTCTATCAAAAGACTCCTAGAATCAAGAGCCAAATCCTGCAATGTCATGAGATACAAAATCAACACAATAAAATTAATAGCATTCCTGTACACCAATAATAAACTCACTGAGAAAAAATTAGGAAAGCAACATTCACTCTAGCATTAAAAAAAAATTAAACACTTAAGAATTAACCTAACTGGGGAAATGAAACACCTCTAAAATGAAAAGTACAGTACTTGGAAAAGGTGGATCAGAAGAAGGAAAGATATCCCCTATTTCTGAACCAGAAGAGACACAGAATAGCAATAGTAAAAGCAATACTGAGTAACAAAAGCAAAGTGGGAAGCACCACAATCCCAGATTTGAAGCTTGTTTTACAAAGCTACTGTGGTGGATGCCAACTGGCAGTCAATTTGTAACACCCAGCTGAACTGAACTAGCATGGTGATGGGTGTGGGAGGCCTACCTGAGGATTGTTTCCAGCAGCATAAGAGGCAGAACTGGAGAGGAAGAAGTTGAGAAGCTGCTGGGAGGTGTTGGGGCTATTGGTTTTCCTGGGGCTGCTGTTGGTTGTCCTGGAAGCTTGTCATACTAGTTTTCCTGATGAACTGTCCTCATTGTTGAAGGAGCCTGGGACCTTGTTGTTGCTAGCAGTGGCTACTGTTCACTCTGGGGGAGCTCTCGGCCTTTCTGTGAGCATTGCTTCCTGGATCTGGAGGGGAAGATGATGTGCTGTTCATTCTTTTGGAGAAGCTTGTTCAGGTGGCTTTCCTGACAGCTCCGCTGTTATCAGAGGAACTCAGAACCTCACTGTGACTGATAATAGCTGTGGTACTTTTGGGGAGCTTTGGTTCCTACGTTGAACATTGCTTCCTGGATCCAGTGCAGATCCTTTAGCCTGCTGGTACAAGTCCTTCATCCCACTGATACAGACTTTCTAGCTTCCACCACTAACCTTTGGGCCTTCCCAGTGCAGATCTGTGAAACAGGCCTGCACAAGGCATTGTCATGGGTTCTTGACCTCTAGCTGGACCCATAGGGGGCATTGTTATGGGTTCTGTGTCTTCAATGGGACTCATGCAGGATATTACTGTGTGATCCAGGCCCTCAGATGGATTCTTTGTTCTTCATTGTGTGGACAGATTTCCTGCACTCTTGTAGATGACCTTTTGGGTGGCTATTATAAAATAATCTTATAATTAAGTATCCTGTATTGTTTCCCCTTGTAAACCCCAAATACAACAGCTACAGTGCTAAAAAGAGCATGGTATTGATACAAAAACAGAAATGTAGATCAATGGAACAGAATGCAGGAAGCAGAAACAGCCCTATATACATTCAGGCACTTTATCTTTGACAAAGAGGCCAAATACCTTCACTGGACAAAAGACAGCTTTTGTCTAGGAAGACAAATCAGCTGTCTAAGGACCTAACTAGTGAACACAAGGACCTGGGTTTGATCCCTAGTACTGCAACACTGGTACCACATGCCTTGCTGGCTGGCCAGGCACACCTTGCTGCCCCAGTAATTATAGGTGGTACAAGCCTATAATCTCGGGCCTGGTGAGGCTGAGACAGGATTACTATGAGTCTGAGCTGCATAGCAAGATCCTGTACCAAATAAATAAATGAATAAATTTTTATAAAAGATAGCCTCAGGGCCAGGGAGATAGCTCAGGGGCACAAGTGCCTGCCTGGCAGGTGCAATGTCCTGGGTTCAATCTCCAGTTCCGCTGAAAAAAAAAAAATAGCCGGTTTTTTTTTTTTTTAAATGTATTTAGTACAGGATCTCATTACACAGATCAGACTCATAGTGATCCTCCTGTTTTCAGCCTCCCAAGCACTGGGATTATAGATATACAAGTCTGTCTCAGCACACCTTGGGGGTGCGGCCAGCACAGCACACTGGGGATCAAACCCTGGTCCCTGCATCTACCTAAATCTTGAAAATCAAGCATTTTCCACTTCCCCTTATTATAATTCCTATTAGTCTGTCAAATGTAGATGTCATGGTTAGGAGTTTCTACAAGGGGAATAATATAATACAGGACATGTAAGATTATTTTATAATGAATCACCCAAAGAATCATATGTAAAGGGTGCAGGAAATCTGTCCATACATTAAAGACAAGAATCTGACTGAGGGCCTGGATCCCACGATAATGTCTCACGCAGGCCTGCTTCACAAATGTGCCCTGGGAAGGCCCACAGGTCAATGATGAACGTTGAGCCAGACAACAAAGATGCAGTTTGCTGTTGGTGGTGATGTCTGCTCCACATGCTTTCCTTGGGGATTTCAGACATGAAAATAGCCCTCCTCCTCCATGGCTTTGTATCTCTTTATGGTGGAGATTAGACCAAGAAAATTCTTGCTTTCTGCTCCTGCAGATTCATTCACAGCTGCCAATCTTTATCTTGCTCACCAGTGGTGGGCTATTGTTAATATTTCTACAACATTTGTTCCAGAAAATGAAGGACTTAAGCAGGAGGTACATGTGCTTCATTTCTTATGCAGAGCTACCAACCGCCAATTCTTGATACCATGTTTGTAAGAAAGAAGTACTGAGGCAAGAGTTTGGGCTTCATGGGCTGGAAGACTTTGTTGGTTCCTTTACAGAAAATGCGTTTGGCTTGTGGCACCCTCTTTTATGTGCACAGCTTGCAAACAACCCTTTGATAAGGAGACCATGAACTCCTTTGCGAAGTTGAAGGTGTTATATACACTGGTGCCAGAGACTATCAGTCACCAGAACATTACAGAGAGGAACAAGGTCACAGCAATTTCTCACCAGAAAGCCTAAAGACCTGTGTCTGGAGAATATGTTTTTTGCAACTGTTCAGAATATGAAGCAGGAACGGAAGACAATCACTCTCATGAGATGCAGCTAAGTATTGATTCTCTGAAGGATACCTATGCAAGCACTCCTGAAGGTCTTGAATGGTTTCTACTTGTGCCTGGGGCATTCATTTGAAGCAGTCAAGACTGGAAAGTGATTTCAGGATTGTGAATTCACTAGTTCTCAAAGTGAAGAAGAAAACCTGCTAGTCTTTACCTGCAGCTTCAATAAAAATAAATTGGATTCCACTGAGTACACATCAAGGCACTCAGAAGACTTTCTGGAAGAGGATACAGTGCAGAGAGTGGTTGACTTTTTTTTTTCTTGAGACAGGGTCTTGCTATGTAGTTCAGGTTGACCTTGAGCTCACTTTTGTAGCCCAGGCTGGTCTCCAACTCGCATTGATCCTCCTGCCTCAGCCTCCCAAGTGCTGGGATTACAGGTGTGCACCACCACGCCGGGCTGAGAGTGGTTGATTTTGAGATGGAAGCAGTGTTAAAGATGTATAACCCACACCTGAAATGCAGCCATACCCAGAGAAGCAGGATGGTGGATTGTGAATCAGAGTCTATGAATGGAGAGATACTGGGTGATATACCTCATTTGTAATTGAAGAGGAGGGCTTTGGTAGTGAAAAATCAGAGGTGTAGTCTTCTAATTCTAGAGAAGACACTGCATGTAGTGTTTTGCTGGTGGTCATCTTCGAAGTCACCCGAGACTGTGGCACTGGACAAAACCTCACACACAGCTGACACAGAAATGCAGATGGTCCAGGGCGCCCATCTAATGAAAAGGCACACACTGAAGAGACAGTGCCCCCAGTTCCAAGGAAGAAAACAGCTGGAGAATTCAATGTTGAAGAATGAGCTGACAGTGGTTTTCTGAAATCTGTGATAGCTGAATTTTCTGAAGAAGCAATGTCTGAGAACTTATCACCCAACATTACTTCATCGGTGGAAGATTAGGGTGAGGAAGGGCCTGAGCCCTGGGAAAGCCCTAGCGCTCTGTGTTCTGGGATAGAGGGCAACCTTGAGGTTGTGTCACTTTCATAGAACATAAGACAGAAGCCAGTCAGAGGAGCAGTCAGAAGCATTCTCAGAGCAACTGGGATAGTTTATGCAGTCAGTAGAGAACGCTGTGGATAACAGCCCAGAGGAGAAGGAAGTCGAAGTGCCTGTGGTGGATAGGCAGAATTTATGAAGAAAAGCCAAAGGGCATAAAGGACCCCCTAGGAAGAAAGCCAAGCTGACCTGAGGGAAGAAGAGATGTGTATGATAAATCCTCTTCTTTGTAATTGTCCTTTAAATATTGTAATTAATAAGCAGCATGGGGTACAGGAGAGAAATTCCAAAGTTTCAATTTGCACTTACATTTAATGCAGCTTTTCTCTTACTTTTAGGATCTAAGATGCAACATTTTAAGATTTTTTTCAGGCTTTGTGTAAGTATAATTTTTATGTTTTATTAATCATATTTCAACTTTGCGAAATCAGATCATATTTTCTTTAACAGGTGGAACTTCTGACCATTAATATTTCAAAAAAGTATATAAAAACCTTGTAAGTTGTTGGCTTTCTGTTATATTTAAGGATCTCAAAAGTCTTTATATTAAGGATTATGATAGTAAAACTTACCGAAGGTTCTATCAAAACTAATCATCAGTTTTTAAAAGGTAGGCACACTTCAGCAGAAATAAGTGTCAGTAATTAGAAACTCAAGTACTTATAAACGCTAGCAAATGAGAGCACAAAAATGGAAGTTTATGGTCGAAAGTTTGTGAAGACATTTTGGTTTTGGCCTCTTGAGATGATAAAATCTTTCAACTTCAATGTCTGTGTGAAGGTATACAAAAATAAATTTCAAACTTTCTATCATCTGCCTAACTATGGCATGTAGGACATCACCTAAAATTCAACCAGGAGTGAACACATCTGTAATCCCAGTACTATGAGTTTGAGGACATCCTGGGCTGCATAGGTGAGACCTTGTGTCTTAGTTACTTTTTACTCGTTGCTGGGACAAATACCCGACACTCAAAATGAAGGAAGGAAAGGTTTATTTAGCTCACAGTTACTGGAGACTTCAGTCCATACTCGGCTGGATCCAAAGCAGAGAGGCACAGTGCAGAGGCCAGCAGTTCATGGCGGTGGAACAGCAACAATATGGTGACAGAGGCAATGGAACAATCAGGGGAGCAGAGAGCAACAGAGTGAGTCTGTCTGTCTCTCCTTATATTACATTCAGGCTCTCTGCCTCAGCCTATCCACCTTAGGCCACACCCATAATCCTAGGACTCAGACCCATAGTCCCATCAGTACTGAAACACATAATCCCAGTGGATCATGAGTCAAGTCTCAAACTCTAGAAGTCCCCACCCCATGATTGCATGAGGCTTTGGGGGGACAACTAGACATAAACCATAAAACCTTGTCACAAAAAAAA
Organism: Capromys pilorides; assembly: GCA_004027915.1. Lineage (NCBI taxonomy): Eukaryota > Metazoa > Chordata > Mammalia > Rodentia > Capromyidae > Capromys > Capromys pilorides. Next base: position 13,245 of record PVKN010028434.1, read on the forward strand.
AAAAAAAA
>PVKN010028435.1:0-13247 GCA_004027915.1 Capromys pilorides
CTTCACAGTGGAAAGTCGATGCAGAATTTGGAAGAGAGAGGCTTGATGGATGCCACAGATGTTGCTCCTCCTCTGCTCTTCATTGTTTTCTGCAAACTGTGTCATTTGTCTTGGAACCAGTACAGTATGGACTGAAACCTCCACAAACTGTGAGCTAAATAAACCTTTCCTTCCTTCATTTTGAGCATCTGGTATTTGTCCCAGCAACCAATAAAAAGTGACTAAAACAAATCCTGATTGGTTTGATCTGGTTCTACCTGGGAAGGCCCAGGAAGGAGGTGAGCAGGAGGCTGTGTGGAGCACAGTAGGATCAGCTGTCTCTCCTGTGCTTCAGAATGCCTCCCTTCTCAGACTGCAGCAATGTGATTGTGCTGGTACAAGTGCCCTGCTGCAGTGCTGTGAGATGTGGCAAACTGGGAAAGTAGCTAAGGCACAGGGGGAGATGTCTTTCTCTCCAGTACATGTCAAGTAAAGGATGTAAAGACTGTAAGGTTAACACTACAGAAGATTCTACTGAAGGAGCTCCCATTTGGCCAAGAGGTGAAAGAAGCATTTCTGAGTTCTTTCTCCCCTGACTTAAGAATTTTCCTTCATCTGCTGTGCTCTGTCAAGCTGGTGTCAGGAAGGGAATTCCTAATACTTCTTCCCTATTATGTTGTCACCTCATTGGCTGGATGGCCTCTCAGCAAACTGAGGCCTTAGATCTAGTACAGCCTGAGACAGGTTTTCTGTCAGTCCCATGTCTCTCACAGGAAATTCAGAGAGATGTTGTTACTGCTGTGAAATCCAGGCAACAGGAGACTTGTTCCCAGTCACAATTTGTGATCTCAACATGAACTCCCCATCACTCCTTATCAGGAGAGGGCCAATCAGATAGTACTTGTCAGAGGAAGCTGAGGGTAAAATTACAGCATAATCCACAGCCTCGTCCTTTGGTCACCAAAAGAGTAAGTCAAGGATCAAACTTATTTCCATGGCCTGTTCATGGAAGAAAATGTGCATAGGTGATGGAATGTGGCTGGGCTAAGGACAGAGCAAATGGAAGCACCCATCCCATCCTCCATGATAAGCTCATGAGCACTGCCCTCCTCCACACTATCTGAGTGTCCTGGGCCTCACTAACAGATAAGCTAAACTTTGTGCATGTGTGACAGAAAGCTCAAGGTTTCAGAGCATGATGGGTTTCCATGTCCATAATTCTCTGTGACTCAGTATTTCCTAGAAGGGGAAACCCTTGATTCTGACAAAGTAGATGATGCTGTAACCACTACCTGTCTGCCAATGTTCTGATAGCATCTCTGGTGTCGCTTTGAGTCTTTCAACAAGGTTCAGGTGAGATTTACTAGAAAATGGTGCAATCCAAGAAGTAGTAATGTGTCCAATATCACAGAGCTACTAGTTTGTAGAACCAGGGCGTCAAACTCACAGTACGTTTTTAAGAGGCTTAAAGGATGAATTGAGCAGATTTTCAAATGTACAATCAAAGATAGTAAAGTGTAGGCCTTAAAGAGAGGAAAATACATTAAAGTTGGTACCAAGGATTCTAAATCCAGGGATAATAGTAACATGACCATGACAATATCAGCCCGTAAACCAAAAGTAGTAGCACTGAGTGCTCATGCAGGGATATCTGGCCTCAGGGCTAACAGATAAAAGATTCTCACCTAAACAGTTTCCAACCAGATGCCTGAGCCTTCTTCAACAGGGACTAAAACTGACCTACAACAAAACAATTGGTCTAAAAACATCTTAGCTGTTAAAATCTTAAATACCAAGAGTTGTAGGCACCATCCCTGAAATGACACTAACTCTCTGTAAGGCCCTGTATGAGAATGCTGCACACTATTACAATGCTCCATGCAGAATTTAACATTTTCTGTGCCATTCTGGACAATGGAAGTGACCCAGTCCACTATCAACCCAGAGCAAAGGATATGCTTGTATTTTTCCAGAAAGTATTGAATGACCTGTTTGGGTACCAGAGCATGCTGTCAGGCCATACCATGATGCCAGATTCGGAAAAGAAGTTAATAAGTAGGCCAGATCCAACCTGGGGCCTATTGAAGGAACTGACAAAACGGACATGTAAGGTCTAAATAGATGGAGAAATATATAAAGACAACTGAGCTAAATTTTACTAGTATTGAGACAAAACATCCAATATATGCATATTAGTGAGAAATAAAGGACTGTTCCTTCCAAAACTTTCTGATAAGAGATCTCTGCTCATTGGCAAATAACAAAATCTGACTAGTCTATTTACACTTTAAAATTTCTTTAAAAAACTTTTTTTGCAATAGAGTTACTATAGGTTAATTTGGCCGGAAATATATAGTCAAGTGCTCTCACAATTTTGTAAAGATGGTCATTTGTGTGTACTGTGTAGTTGTCTGTGTGTGTGTGTGTCCTGTGAACAGCTGTTCCCCTTTTGTTGTTGTATACTTTTTTTTTTTTCTTTTCTGGTCATTTGTTCACAATGCAACATGGCATATACAGGCTTAAGAGCATGCTTTTTCTTAAGCTACCAGCAGGTCTAAGTCATATCAAAATTGGTTTTTTACAGTTTATCAAAAAGTTTAAATTAATTAGACAAAAATTCCTCAGAGTGAAGAGAAATTATTTAGAGAGGAGTCCTATTGATGAATAAGAGGTGCAGTCATCCTTTTGTTCCTTAATGAGGTGCTCCCAGTAATCTCAATAGTCTCTCAGGAGACACCCTCAATAAATTCATCATTGGTTTAATGATAAAAGTCTTTCAAAAAACATACGATTGTGTTTTCTCTTTAAAAAATGGTTTTGGGCCTCCCTGCACCCCCGACCTGAACTACAGTCCGGAACTCATCCGCCATCCACTCTGGCCAGAGCGCTGGCTAATCCCGAGCCCATCTGCTGTCTGGTCTGACCCACACCCCTGCCAGGTAAGGATCCCCTGAACCTGCTCCTATCTCCCTGCCCCCCACGCCTGAACTACAGTCTGGAACTCATCTGCCATCCACTCTGGCCGGAGTGCTTGCCGGTCCTGAACCCATCTGCTGTCTGGTCTGACCCACACCCCTGCTGGGTAAGGATCCCCAGAACCTGCTTCCATCTCCCCACTCTCCCCGCCTGAACTATAGTCTCAACCCCATCCACTAACCCATCTAGGCTCCTTGTGCCAGCCTGTTAAGGACCCTTAGCCTGCGTCCATCCTAGGACTCAACACCACAACTCCGACTCCACCCACAGTCCAGACCCACAAGGCCTCACAGCAGCCAGTGAACTGAGCTGCAACTCTCAGCCAGGCACCACTGGAGGGGAACAAGCTGGGTGGATCCAGAACAAATCCCCATAGGTGCTAACAGCACAACTTCACCAAAGTACAGAGCTCACTGCCATACAAAATGATAATGACAAGGAGTAAGATGCAGTCACAGGGCCCAAGCCCACACAAATCAAACACAGGAGATGATACCATGGAAGAAAACGGGAATCATACAGCCAAAAACTCTGAAATTGAGGTAGACCAACAACTACAGAAATATATAGAGCAACTCAGATCAGAGATAACATCTGAAATAAAAAAAGAAATTCATGAATTAATAGAATCTGAAGTGGAAAAACAATTACAGAAATGTATGGAACAAAGCAGAACAGAAATAATCCTTGAAGAAAAAAAAAACATGTCTAAATTAATAGTGTCAAAATAGGGGAACAAATGAAGAAAGGTAAAGAGGAGAGCAGAGCAGAAATAATCTCTGAACTAAAGAGAGAAAGAATTAAGTAATATTAAAGAAGACATTGATTAAAAAATTATAGGAGAATAGAAAAATGATGGAGTCCATGACTGAGGAATATAAGAAAGAAATAGATCGCCTGAAACAGTATCAAAGAGATATACAAGAAAATAAAATCTCAATCACAAGCTGGCAAAACTATATGAACGAAAGTGAAGATAGAATCTCAGATCTTGAAGACACATTTGCAGCTAATGAAAAGGCAAGAAAGGATCTCTTAAAAACAAACAGGATGCAGAAAAAATAATTCAGCACCTGCAAGGTGATGCGAGAATGAACAACGTGAGCAAATAGGAATCAATGAGAAAGAAGGAGTCAATACAAATGATATAAAAAGAATATGGGCAGAAGTAATAGCAGAAAACTTCCCAAATATGAGAAAACAATCGTATATTCAGATAACTGAAACATACAGAACGCCAAATAACATCAACTCGACTAAAAACACATCAAGACATATAATAATCAAGATCCCAGAAATCCAGCAGAACAATAACATACTAAAAGCTGCTAGAGAAAAGAAACAGACCACATTTAAAGGAAAACCCATCAGAATAATGGCAGATTTCTCTTCACAAACCATGAAATCAAGAAGAGCACGGAGCAGAGTGCTTAAAGTCCTCCATGAAAACAAATTTCAGCCCAGACTGCTACACCTGGCAAAACTCTCTTTCAAGTATGAGGGAGAAGTGAAATACTTCCACGACAAGGAACAACTAAAGAATTTCATGACGTTAAATCCAGCACTACATAGTATACTAACAAATATTTTAGAGAGGGACCAAAACGAACTGAACTCAACAAATGCGAACAGAAAGATCCCACCAAACAGGACAACCAATTAAATATAGGAGAAAAAGTGGTAAACAGTAGTAAATAAAAGTCATGTCAACAATAAGACAGTACATTTCAATTATAAGCATCAATGCAAATGAACTCAATTCTCCAATTAAAAGAAGTAGACTAGCAGAATGGATAAGGAAACAAAACCCAACAATATGCTGTATACAAGAAACACACTTAATTCATAAAGAAACTCATAGGCTAAAAGTGAAAGGATGGAAAACAATACTACATGCTCCAGCATCTCAAAAAAAGCAGGGGTAGCAATCCTGTTTGCAGACAGTCTAAACTTCAAACCAAGATTGACCAAACGTAACAAAGAAGGCCACTACATACTGGTCAAGGGAAAAATTCAGGATGAAGAGGTAACACTCATAAATATGTATGCACCCAACATGGGAGCAGCAAGTTATATAAGACAAACCTTAATGGACGTGAGAAATCTAATATCCAATACTACAATCTTAACAGGAGACCTTAACACCCCCCTATCTGAAAAGAATAGGTCAAGCAGACAAAAAATTAGCAAAGAAGTAGCAGAACTGAAACAGAATTTGGAACGACTGGACTTAGTGGACATACACAGAATGTTCCACCCAACCTCTTCAAAATACACATTCTTTTCAGCTGCACATGGGACATTTTCTAAAATAGACCACGTATTAGTCCACAGGTCATGTTTAAGTATATGCAAGAAAACAGAACTTATCCCATGCATATTATCTGACCACAGTGCAATGAAATTGGAAATAAATGGCCAAAGAAACCATAAGAACTCCAGAAATACATGGAAATTAAACAACACCCTTCTCAGCAACCAGTGGGTTGCAGATGAAATTAAACAAGAAATTAAACAATATCTAGAATTTAATGAAAACTCAAGCACAACCTACCAAAATTTATGGGATGCAATGAAAGCAGTTCTTAGAGGGAAATTTATAGCTTTGAACTCACACATTGTGAAAACAGAACGGGAACAAATAAATACTCTCGTGCAGTGCCTAAACCAACTAGAAACAGAAGAGCAAATGAAATCCAAAGCCCAAAGACATACACAGAGTGTTCCACCCAACCTCTTCAGAATACACATTCTTTTAAGCTGCACATGGGACATTTTCTAAAATAGACTACATATTAGTCCAGTTATAGAATGTTACAGTACAAGTTTTTATGTCCTGAGTCCTCACTGACCTTAAAGGGCTAGGGCAAAAATATTGGCTATCCTTGTAGCCCTTCTTTCTTTCTTTCTAATTTTTTGGTCTGCAAACTTAAGTTGTTAGCCCTCCAGAAGAGAAGATTAGTGATACTATTACTGTATAACATAGGTACCTGAGCTTAACATCACTGTCTTTCTGCATATCAAATGCCTTAGGCTTAATGTGGAACTGGTATTTTCCATCAATCATTGATATTCTAATAAATCTCTATAGAATGTGATAAAAAGTTGCACATATTTTAACACAGCAATTTAGAAATCTAAACATATACACAATTATAGCAGGTCCATGCTACAGCATTTTTCCTTGTCTCTTATTCTCTTTTATTATTGTGTTTTTTTTTAAACAAAACCTGCGAATATAGCAATAATTGAAGTGACGTTAGAAGCAGCACACATATAAAAGACCAGAATGACAGGCATTCCAAGCATGCTGTTAATATTATACGTGACAGCAGTATTTATTGATGTGTTCACATAGCACACATGAGGGTGAAGAAGTGTGTTCCCCTGGCACTTTGTTCCATGCTCTTCTCACAGAAAGAGACAGGAGGGAAATCATCTTCCTACAACTTCTCCTCTGGAAAGGGACAATTTGTTGTGGAAGTATCGAGACATGCTCTAGATGGGTCCACATGCTGTGCTGCTTCTCACCAGCTGCCACCTTTACTCACGACTGCACATGTTCTTTCTTTTCACCAAGGAAATGAGGATGAGGAAGAAACATATATTTGGGCCCACCACCTGACTCCTAATAACAGAACCAATGCACATCACACCTCAGTGTTTCAGAGAACTACATTATTTATTCTGGTGGGGAGCAAACAACATGGACATCCAGTCTCTGGCTTGCTGACTCAGGCCCTAAGATGCTGAGGTGGAAATAGACAGGAGGTATACAGCTTCCTCCACCTGACCAGTTGCCCACATTCTACAGTGCTTGCCTGAGCACCCCAGGGGGTGGCATGAGATCTCAGCCTATCAGTGAACTCAGTCCTTAATCTAAAACATGATTTTAATGACTCTAAGGCCAAAGGTTCATTTAGTGGATAAAATTTATTTTAGCCAACAACTTGATTGCAGACATCAACCCACCAAATATTTAATCATTAAAATGTTAAAGTTGTACTACTCCTTACAAAGGTTATCTAATGAGAAGGAGTCAGGCATTTTATTGGATTAACATATTTGTGCTTTCAATGAATAGATGATGCTGCAAAAATATGACCACCCAGAAACTCATTCGACCCAGAAACCAGGCCCAGCATGTGATGTAGACCACTCAGGGCCTGCCAGAAAGTCATTCTACCCAGCAACCAGGCCCAGGCCTGGCACGTGAGTGAGACCTCCCTGGGCCCACTGGAAACTCATTCAACCCAGCAGAAAGGTATAACGATAAGGTACAAAAAGTAATGGCATATTAATATGCTGAGTTGTAAAAGTTCGAGTCAAGAAGTTCAACAATTGCCAGTTCTGCTGACAACCCACTGCTATTATGAACTATTGGACTACATTGGGTTATTTTGCTGAATTCAAGTACCTACAATCTTTAGACAGGCTTCAAATATGAAAAGGCACTTGGAAGACTTCTCCAGCTTCTCTAACTGCAGTGGAACACCCATTTCTGACAAAACAAATGAAGAAGGGGTATATTTTGGGAGCCATGAAGCTAAGAAATGGATCAAATATATGTAGGTGGGACTTGGCCTAGTGCCTAAAGCAAACTATCTCACTCCTGAGATGAACATCCTGTTTGGTTAAGGTTGGCTGTCACTTGCTAGGCAACCTAGTGTCGTGAATTTCTAACTTCACAAAAGTATAAATAAAAGACCACTATGTTGTAGAAAAAAATATATATGTATGTATGCATACACAAGAGAGTTAGGATACAGATACAGCTCCTTTGTCTTAGTTCATTAAAAATAACAGTTTACACTACTATTGTTTAGACAAGATATCGTGTCTGCATCTTGTCCTCTGAATAACTACTACAAAGACAACAATATGCACTGTATTAATTATTGTAACCATCCTACTAACATGTTTTGAAACTGTTTCATTGCTATTTTGACATGTTTTTCTCATTAAAATGAATAAAATTTAAATATAAAAAAACTTAAAATTGATTAGTACCAAGAGTTGTCCAATGAGGTTAAAGGGAAAGGATGAAAGCAAGTAGATTTTTCCAGGGCACTGAGTCTTGGAGGAAAGCGGACTGCAAAGCATTACATTATGTTGTAGGGATTCATGTAACAAGATGCATGTAGATTTATTGCTCAAGCTCACAAAACACAAATACGGAACAATCCATTTGACAGGGCCTGTTTTGAAATTGCATTGTCCAGATGTAAGCAGAAAATCCAATGCTGGAAGAAACAAAGCACTCAAAAGCATTTCTGTGACTGTAAATACATACACTGGCCAGAAAATATAAAACCCTTGTGACCTCTGGAGGAAAGAACCCAGGGAAAAGTGGGAAGTCATCAATGGAAGAAGTTTTATAAATGTGCATGATTCTGAGAAAGAACATGAAAATCTGAAATGTTGAAGTCATAGTAATTTTTGTAAAAACCCTGCCGTTATTACAGAAAAAAAGCAATATGGAATGAAAATGAGCTTAACTCACATAAAGGGGATCAGTAGAGAGGGTTCACCATGTTCCCAATCACTAGATGTGCTAGCTATACAACTCACACTTAAATCAGCTGGGTCACATTGTAGGGATTACACAAGAGCTACTCTATGATCCTAGTGTTAAATAGGGCCATTGGGCATATGCAATGACAAAGAGCAGCACTGTCTATTCTCTCCAGAGGTCCAATCAGAAACTGCTCTGTGCTCATGAGAAAATTTACTCCATGATCACATGCTTAGAACTCATTTGGACTATGCCCATTTCTCCATATCTGACCTACTACACCAGCCTAGGCATATGTAGTTAATGACTTTCTATTTTATAAATCAGCTACATCCCACTTATACAGGTCCTGCATAACTGAGCCTTTAGTTCCTTTCTTCTGTGGCCTTTACACATAAATGGAAGTTTTGTGGTATTAGGGAGACACAGAGAGACATCAGAAAGGTAAGCTGCAAGCAATGACGTGGTCTCTGTGATGAATGCTAACATAGCTCGTTGCCTTAAATTCGGTATGTCTCCTGAGTTGTGCTTCACAGATAATTTGATCTGACTCACCACCCAGATATGACTTCAACAGATCGGGTCTATTTATTTATTTATTTAGGTTGGGATTTCAGAGTACAATCTGTGCATCTCTGGTGGCTGCAAGGCCTAAATAGAATGGTGGCATGGCTTGCAGTGGACAGTTTCTCAAATCATGCAACCCAGAAAACACACAGAAGGAGAAACACTGAAATGCGGGAAGGTGGCAGAAATGAAAAATGGGGGAAGCTGAAGAAGAGAAGGCAGAAGAGTAATAAGAACAAAAAGGAACAGAGGTGTTTTGGAAGAGGATAGAAACATAAAATCCCAAGTCACACATCCCTATCCAGCAAGTCCCTCCTTCTATGAGTACATTCATCTATGATCTCTTCAGAGAAATCTTCCAGTCTTTAATAAATTGCCCCATTATTCAACTAGTAGCCTTACTTTTCAAAACATGGACCTTTAGAGGACTGTTTCACTTCCATACCACAATAGTTTTGCATTTACATAAATGACTAAGTCAATTTCCTTCATTTTAACATGTCTGGAATGTATTGGCCATTACAATGTTGTTTCTTGTACATTATTATTGTGGATACATTGATGCTTTGCAATACTCTTTGTATGTGTTTCAGCCATTCCTCCTCTGAGATGTGCAAATTTATGTTTTCTCCATTTTTGGTTCAGTAAGTTCTCATTAAGCTACATATGTTGCAAAGACTACCCTCCAACAGGCAATGTTACTATACCAACCTCACAATATCTGGGAAGCCTGTCATGTGAAAAAAAAGCTTGTCTCCTAATATGCTTCTTTTTTATCTGTTTGGTACAGAGTCCACAGGGTCTCACTACATGGATCAGACTCATAGTGATCCTTCTGTTTTGAGCCTCCTAGGTGCTGGGATTATAGGCACGTGCCACCACGTCCAGTCTCAATCACCATCTCAGTGTGCCCCAGGGGCAGGACCAATATGACACACCAGAAATCAAACCCTGACCCCTGCACCTGGCTAAGCAAGCACTTTAATACACTGAGCTATCTGTGTGGGCCTTCTTGTCCTACCTCTTGAGATATGTGTATGTATAGTATTTCTGCTCTCTAAATTTTTTACCCACTTTGCACTGGGGAACTTAGTATCACTGTATGCAACCACAGTATAGATGTGATACAGACAACCAAGCCTGTCCAGCACTGAGAAGTGGAGACTGCATTCTGGGCACCTTCATGCAAAGTCATAATGCTCAACTACCCAGAATCTGCCCTCCTGTGACTTGTGTTCTCAAAATATAAAAGAATTAGGAAGAGGGGAAGGGGAATGTAGGATGGAAAATGGTTGAAAAATGGAAGATATTTCTATCGTTAGCATCTCTTAGTTCATTGAGAGAGAAGGGCTATGCTAATATCGCTTGGAGAGATTTTTATGCCCATATTCTGTACTCTGAGTAACTACTGGAAGAGAATAGTATACAGTGTCACAACATTGTTATCCGACAGTTTATTAGGAAATTTTGTTTTAATTTTTTTCCAGAAAATAAAACAGAGGCTTCAAAAGGGAGTGAAAAATTAAAATCAAGGAAGAGAAAATATTTATTAAAATAAGCAAATGAACTTTTCATAAATGAAAAATGCATAAATAAAGAGTGCACTGGTAGACAAACCAGGATAAAAGCAGGGGTTCGAAGACTCAGTGAAATTGAAAAGAACATAAGAACAAGTGTGCAATCTCAGAAAAAGAAAGAATATAGATTCAAGAGCTTAGAAGCTCAGAAACTACTTTGTTTGAACCAAATGATACAACATTCATTGTATTACAAAAGATAAAAGGGGGAAAATGGACAGTGCTGGAAGTACACATAAAAAATTACGATTGACTCTCATTTTAATATGCAGAAAAATATAAAAAAAATCAACGCAGCAATATGAGAAAACTGTTATAGAATGGAAATTGGTTGGAATAGAAATTTCTCAGTCTGATAAAAGGCATGTGCAATGGAGCCGCAGAGAAAAGTCATACTTCCCTGTAGTTCTGAAAAGATGAACACTTGATTACCCGCTGTCCGGAATCCCATAAAGTGGCTAATCTGACAACTTCTACTCAAAGCTGTGCCAAGAGGTCTGGCTCACACAGTTAAGCGGTAAAGTTAGCATGAAAGGGGCTGGGGAGAGAGATGGGCAGTTTAAGCGCCTGCTTGGCAAGTACAAGGATATGGTTTCCACTCCCGGTAGAAAATTATTAGGTAAGCTAAAAAACAAAACAATTAGAATGGAAGTAGAAAAATGATAGATATTTCCAAATCATTTGATCATGGGCATAGAAGGCATACAGTATAAATATGAGAATGCAACAAAGTCCAAAGTTTGGATGACACAGGTGAACTCATGCAATTCAGCCTGGCCTTTTATCACTTTGTCATCCAGGCTGACCTTGAACTCCCACCTGTCCTCCTGGCTTAGCCTCCCACTTACTGGCATTTGGGGCATGTGCCCCCACACCTGGCTGAAAGTTCTAGAGTAAAGCACAGTTAGAAATTCTGGATAAAAGAAAGTGATCACAGAAAAGTGTGTATCGGTACACTTTAATGAACAATCTGAACAAGAAATTGGAAAAGTATTTCAAATAATATAAAAAAGCTTACAAAGCTATTCATGAAAAATGCAAAATGGATGTTCTGAAAACTATGAAACATTGAAGGTAATTAAACCCCAAATAAGTCACAAGATACCTTATATTCAAAGATTGGAAAGTTCAGGTTTTGCTCAAATGGCAATGTTGACCACATTCACTTTCCTATTCAAAATCTATACATTATTTGATATTTATTTTTATATGTAAACATAAGAGGCTGGAAGGGTAAAGACTATTCAAGAAAGACTGGTGTAGAAAGACTCCCCCTTTCTGGTTTTAAAGGTTACCTGTGTGGTTCAGTGTGGGGCTAATGAAAAGAAAGACACAGAAGCTGATCCGAAGGCTGACACAAAGTAACTCGTAGTCTGGAGACAAACTCATTTTTTGTAGTAAGTTCCTTTGAAAATATTTGTATTTGGGAGGGACAGATTTCTCAGCAGACTGACATGCCTGCTTTGGCAGGGAAAGGGACCAGAGTTCAATCCCCAGTGTGCCTTGCCAGCACCACCCCGGTGCATGCTGAGAAGGTGATTGAGACCGGGTGTGGTGGCACTCACCTGTAATCCCAGCACTTGGGAGGCTGAAAACAGGAGGGTTACTGTGAGTCCAATCTGTTTAGTGAGACCCTGTAGACACTGAACTAAAATGTATTTATAGCAAAATGTAGGTAACACAAGTTGATCCTTTTAAACTATTTTTAAGTTTATAAGTTGGTACTATTTTTAAGTATTTTATTTGCTTATTTATACATGGTCTTGCCACATGGCTCAGACTTCAAGACATCCTCCTGTTTTAGCCTCCAAATCACTGGGATAACATGCCTGTCCTATTTCTCCCAGTTGTAGTGCCTGCTCAGCACGAATCAAACCTGGTTCCTTGCACTTACCAGGTAGGGTCTTAGACCACTGAGCTATCTCTGTGGTCCAATTTGGTGTTATTTCGCTCATTTGTTTTTATTTTTTTATTTTTTTATTTTTGATGGTGCCAGGGACTCAACTCAGAACCTTGTGCTTGTCAGGCAAACACTTATTTCACTGAGCTATCTCCATGCCCCCCCGCCCAATTCCATGCTATTTATTTATTTATTTATTTTCTTTTTTGCGGGACCGGGGTTCAAACTCACGACTTTGCACTTGCCAATCAGGCACTTCTGTCACAGAGCTATCTCCCCGGCCCTAAATTGGACATTTCTTTTTTTTTTTTTTTTTTTTTTGTGGGACCTGGGTTTGAACTCATGACCTTGCACTTGCCAGGTAGGCACTTGTGTCACAGAGCTATCTCCCCAGCCCTCCATGCTATTAAAAACATTCACAATGTACAACCATCAGCACCTTCAATCAACAGATTCTTTTGTCTTCCCACACTGATGCTCTGTAGCAATTAAATAGGAACCCCCACTTCACTCCCCCAACCTCTGGATCAATCCCTTGACTTTCCTATCTCTTTAGGCTCAGACACTCTGGTTATCTCAAATAACTGGAACCAAACAATGTTTGTATTTTGTCAATAGTTTAAACTAACACAACATATCCAAATTTGATGGATGTTATATCATGGGATAGAATGACCTGTTGTTTAAGGCTGAATAAAACGACGTTGTGTACAGTTGAATATCCCACTAACAT
>PVKN010028436.1:0-13245 GCA_004027915.1 Capromys pilorides
TTAATTTTATTTATTTATTTATTTGTTTGCTTGTTGTGTTTGTTTGTTTCTTTATTTATTCATTTTGTGGCTGGCTCAGCCTGCCCTGGTGGTGGCGCTGGCGCAGCATGTGGTGCCGGGGATCAAACTGCAGTCCCCGCAGTTGCCTGAGCCCTCCTAAGCAGGCGCTTTAGACCACTGAACCATCTCGCCGGCCCCCTAGACCTGATATAGATTCAGTTTTCTTAATGATTTTTATGAGCACACATTGGCAGGACCTAGTGTTCACACCCCCTGCGGAGTCCTGCAAGCACATAGCGCCTCTCCATGCCTTGCCTCATCCCCCTCCCTACACCTCTCAGTTGCCCTCTCATTTGTGCAAGAGCTGTCTCCCTGCTTCTTGCTCCCTATCTTTTACTTTGCTCTTCATTTATGTATTTATTTATCTATTTATTTATTTATTATGGCCAGCTCAACCTGCCCTGGGGGTGGGGCTGGCGCAGCATGTGGTGCCATCTAACGGCGGTCCCTGCAGTTGTCTAAGCTTTCCTAAGCAGGTGCTTTAGACAGCTGAGCTATCTCTCTGGCCCTGTTCTTTGTTTATGATTTGGGTTTCTCATATAAGAAAAGCCATGTGATATTTAAGCTGGTGGGTGTTCTTACGTGTTCTGCTGAGGGAACATCCAAAAGGAATAGAAAGACATTTGTGCGATGTCCCTATACTAAAGAGACTCCTAAGGAGAAGTGTGGATTAGCTTATACACCAAGCAAACAAAACAGCGGTGAGCATCACAGTTCAAAGTCCGGGATAACTCGGGTGTACGGAGTATACCCACACTCACCCTTGGTGCAGGTGTCTTTGACTCACCCGCCTTCTCGCTCCAAGTATGAAACTTCCTGTATTCCTGCGCTACATGAATGCTGCTTACACTTCTGCGTGGCTGCCTAGGAGTCTTGACTGGATTCTTCCAACAAGGGCACAAAGAACAGAGTACAAAGGATGAAGGGGACATTCCACATGACATCAGGACCTGATTTCTGGTGCTACTTGGATGAATAATCAAATAAAGACACACATACTTTGTCAAATCACTGTAGATATTTATTACATAAAATTTCACTTTCTTATATTCATTCATAAATTCAGTTTCTATTGAAGATTTTCACATATTTCATTTTCTGTTGACCACAAGGATCTAAAGATGCAGTCTCCTAACTGGGAACCAATAGCCCTTTGTAGCCACCGAGCGCTTTCAGGGTGGGCTGTCCACTGCTTCTAGGGTCACAAGCAGGATGCCTAGGCAGTCCATGTGGCATTGGCTCTGAAGACCCACAAAGCATACGTGCCATGGCACCATGGTGGCTTCCCATCAGATTTCAAGGGTTATCAAAATATAGTCCAAGAACCCATTGAGTATCTTGGTGCTGGGCCGTAATCACCACAACGTGTCTCCAGGAGGCCAATCCCAGGGACAGGAGGCCAGCATCTGCTGAGACCTGGGAACTGCACCCAGAGCAGCCAGCTGTGTGGTCCCAGCTAGAAGAGCCACAGGTACTTGGTGCCAACCTAGGAAAGCAGCCTGAGTTATAACAAGCCAAACTACAGGGGTTCTGGGGGGGCCCCACTGGTCCCTATGACTCCAGCAGGATACGGCGTCAAGCAGACTGTTCTGCAGCTTGGAGGCTTAATGTTCCCTGTTCCTGTTCCTCCTTTATTTTTTATTATATCTCCCTTCAGAATGAAAGCATCTATTCTCTGCCTTTTGGAACTAGATCATTTGATTCCACAAGCTTAAAGCTAAAGCTGGCTTGCCTCAGGGTGTACTCTGCCTCTCATCCATGTCTGATTTGGGTTTGAGTCTTGACTTTGGAGTGTGTGTGTGTGTGTGTGTGTGTGTGTGTGTGTGTGTGTGTGTGGTCTAAAGAATGAACCTCGGGACCTTTGCCCTTAGCCATATTCCTTTTTTCATTTTTTATTTTGAGACAAATCTTGCTAAGTTGCCCAGTTGATAATCTTCCTGCCTCAGCCTGCCAGAGTGCTGAGATTAGAGGGCTGCTACACGCCCAGCTGGACTTTGAACTTTTGACTAGGTAGGTGTTAGGCTAGGTGTTAGGCTAGGTAGGTTGACTTTGGAGCTATTGAGATACAATGGAATTATTTTACATATGAGAGAAATAAGCATTTGGAAGGTCAGGGACAGAACGCTGGGGCTTGAACATGCCCTCCAAATTTCACGGGTGGGAAATTTAGCCCTCAAATTCATGTTAATGGTATATGTAGGTGTTGCCTCTGAGAGGTGATCAGATCGTGACTCATGAGTGGATTAATCCATGCATGGATTAATGGATTAGTGGATGAGCAAAAAGTTGAGAGACAGGCTTTATTGAGAAAAGCAAGTTCCCTCTCACATGCCTTCTCTGTTTCACCGTGTGATCCCTCTGCCACACTGAACAGTGAGAAGACACTCACCGGACACCAAGGCGGTGTGGGTGCCAGGCTCTCACACCTCAGCCTTCCAGAGTCATGGCCCAAGTAAACTTCTACACTTTACAAATTACCCAGGCACATACTTCCAGTTACAGCACTAGAATACCCTAAGAAAATGAACATACCTACTTACTGTGAGAAGTAATATGAAAAAGAAAGGTAAAATATTTTATTGCTAATGTTTACCTTTATTATATCTTAAAATGGTAGTAATATTGGTAAATATGTTTATGTGGTAAGCTAAGCACATTTATGATGATAAAATGAGTAAATGTGATAGCATCCAAACTAACCACAGATTCCCCAAGGTACACTATTTTTCAAAACTTATATAGCTATAAAGTATCAATGATAGTCACATCAATTAACAGTTTACTACAGATTTTCTATTTCATTTAAAGAAGCATATCATTTCCTTTTTCTTTTGCTTTCTTTTTATGTTTTTGTTTTTGTACCAGGAATTGAACTCAGGACCTTATGCTTGGCAGCAGGCGGTAACTATGCAGCTGAGCTACACCTCTGGCCCATCATTTCCTTTTAAAATTATTCTTTAAATAAATATTTAGAGGCAGAGAACTCTAAACCAAATAACAATACCAGAAAGGCTACAGGGAAGAAGAAACTCTTACATTATTGATGGGAATGCAAAATAATACAACAGCTGTGGAAATCAGTGTGGAGATCCCTCAAGAAAATTAAAACTAGAAATTCTGTTTGACACAGATATTCTATTTCTGAGTATGTCTCTGGATTAAAGACATCTTATTATAATGAGACTTACATACCTATGTTTGTAGGAGCATGGTTCACAACAGCTACATCTTTGAAGCCAAGTATATGCCCATCAACAGATGGATAGATAAAAAGACGTAGTATTTGCACACTGTGGGTACTACTCTACCATAAAGAGCATACTTGAGTTATTTGTAGGAAAGTAGATTCACCTTGAGACCATAGTGCTACGTAAGTCAGACACCAAGATAAATACTGCACCACTTTTCTTAAATGAGACAGGTAACAAGAAATAGGATCTTTTGCAAATTGGAAAGAAATCTAACAATGAAGGGAGAGGAAAACAGAGAATGAAAAGATTCCTTTTCAAAGATATGCTGCACACATGTGCACAACTTCCTGGGATGAATGTGATCATCGTGGACTGTAGACATTTACTAATAAAAGATAAAAATTGGAACCAAAAAAGTAGCAATAAAATGATAAAAAGTAATAAAAGAAAATAAGTCTACCCTTAGAACTTCGCAGAAATGAACAATTAATAGTGAAAGGAAAGGAGACAAGGTAATAATGTCAGGTTCTCAATGTCCCACAGTAAATTGCACTGCAAATCAGTATGAAACGAACACAAGGGCAAGTTAATGAGGACAAAGACCACAGATCAGAGATTCAGACATGGATTGTCACTCTCCTGGTTCATTAATTGGCTTCTCCAAAAGGAGAGCTGGGATGCCCTCTAGCTGGCTAGGGCACACTTGACAAGTGGCCTGGAACTGAGAGGGAAGTAATTCCCTGTTGCACAGTTGTTCAGTCAGGTGACCCAGAAGCGCCAGCAGTACACTTTTGTCCACTGAGCAGGCTTAGACTGTGCACACAGCATGAAGAGGTACGTGTGACAGATGCCCCCATGAGCAGCCATCATGCTGTGTCCCGTGGCCTGGACAATTGGTTCTTGGGAGAGATGTGGAAGAGGGCAATGGCTGCTGGACCATGGGGACAAAGGCTCACTCTACACAACCTGTCCAAAGCCTGACAAAGGCAGATCACACGATCTGTTGAGTAAGCTGCCACTTCTAAATATACCTGCATGATACACCATCAGATTGGTGACAGAAAAATGTCCCACACAACCTGGAAATCACCACATGCTGAAAGCTGTGTGGGCTGCCAGTGCCATGCTACCCAGACTCCATCTTGAGGAAACTGCTAAATCACAAACTTCACAGCACCAGCTGCCTTCACAGAAGAAACAAGTTGCTTGTGTTGACAAATCATCCACAATTATAAGCTCATAAAATGCAACATACATATCATGTAGTTGCCGATTATCAAATTCACCAATTTTTTGTCGATCCATGAGCAATTTGCTGGCATTTTCACTTTGGTTTATGAAATAGCCAATGCGCCATACCTCAGTTAAGGGTCTATGAGTCTAAATGATGAGGTTGTTTATGGTGTCATCACTGTTCTACTGGCCAAGTGGTGAGATCACTAGTGAATTTTGCACTGAGAAGCTCATATTCAAAAAGCTTAAAAGCTCATATCTTCTTCTGAAGAAAAGGTGGGACTCCAGGTGAGCACTTCCATTGAATCTACAATGCCACTCTCGGCAGCCACATCTTTACCATCTAGCTCCCATGGGGAGCACGTTTCCCTGATCCTTAATCTTGCCAAGATAATTTTCTACAATCTTAATCTTTTAAATATTTTACAGTACTTTTATGCAACTCAATCTTTCTCTCTTTTTTTTTTTTTTGTGGGACTGGAGTTTGAACTCATGACCTCGCATTTCCCAGCAGGCACTTGTGCCACAGAGCTATCTCCCAGGGCCCAAAATTCTGTTTTGTTTTGTTTTTTTTTTTCAGGAGCAGGGATTGAACTCAGGCCCTTGTGCTTGTTAGGCAAGCATCTATTCTACTGAGCTATTTCCCCGACCCCAGTTGCTTTTTTATCATTTTATTTAAGATTCATTTTCAAAATATTGTTTCTTACTTGATGGTCCCTTGAGCAGCAAATAAGACATATATGACATTGTTGTCTTCACTCCATTTTAAGTCACTGTCCCATCACACTCAACCTAATAGCTATTTAGTGTTACCTAGAAGGAATACTGAAAACTGTACACATATTCCTGTCTACACCTCATCATTAAACTCCCCTGAAGCTGATGAATGGCAAGGTTATATCTTATGCTAGAAACATCTTGGACAAATATAAGCAAGCAAAGTATAGAGAGCAAAGCATATTAAGGAAAAATTCTTGCTATGAAACATCTGGTAGAAGAGATTATTTACACATGCACTTTACTAACATATTCACATTCATTTGCATAATTATGTATTAATAACAGAAAAACTTCACTCCTTAAAACTGAGGTAGAAAAAGAGTTTAAGCAATCTGACTTTAGTTGGGACAGTCAATGGACTTACTGAGGGTTGGTAGCTCTCAAACTCCTGGCTCCTGGGTGATCTTTTGCATAACTGCTATGTAGTTCAGTCTGGTCTTGGGGCACCAGCAGCTAGGGCAGAAGCAGCTCCGAAATACCGAATGATTGCAGCAGTGGTGACAGCCGGGCTCCCCAAGGCGTGCATCCCTGCCCACCTCCAGCTGTGTTGCCACTAGCTGAAGCTTCACGGGCATGGATGGTCAACAGATTGGCTATTGTTGTTGCTGCTGGGTTGGCACTAAGAGCTGCTGAAGCAAACCCCTTGTTGCTACTGTTTGAGTTCTAATCTAACATGTTGAGGGTATATCCATAGACAGCTGATGTGTTGGAGGCATCGGTGATGCCCGCCATGCCTTGGCCTACACAGCCAGACAAGACTGCTGGAAAGGCAGCCAGACCAGCAAGGCTAGCATAACAGAGTAGCCCTGCAGATGCAGCAACAGCTGGTAAAACTTCAGCCGAGTTTGCGTAAGAAGGTCTGGTTAGATTGGAATTTGCATTAGACTCACCACATTGGCGGAACTGATACAGGGACAGCTGTCCCTCTGTGGATCCTCTCTTAATCTTCTGGCTGATTATGTTTGACAGCTCCTCGATTTTTCTCAGGTTCCTTGCTCACAGTGACAACACTCTCCTGCAAATTGATAGCATTGGGTTTCTGGAAAGGCTGTATGCAAGGCCCGGACAGCTCCACTGTGACCTTCACAGTAGGACCTCCCTTGCCTAGTAGTATACCTGCTGTGCTGCGGGGACTACAGTACAGCCTGTGTCTGATTGCTTCCAGGGGTGGCTGTGGGGTCAGATGGAGAAGCCTCGGTGGTAGCTAAGGAAGATGGCAGTGCTTGGCACAATCCGCACTAGCAGTGGTCCGGGGTTGTAGAAGGCTGATTTTACCTTACCCATATTTGGGGATATTTCCTGATTTTATTTATTCATTTTTTTATAGTGAAAGAATGGGCTCCATTCAGTGCTTGTGCTGTCCCCTGAATCAAATACACCCGCTCAGGCCATAGTCAGCTGGCGCCAAGGCAGAGTGGAGTGGCAGAGGAGCCTGGTGAAGCAGAGGTGCTCACAGCAAGGTGGCAGGAAGCGGTGCAAGATGGAGGAGGAGGAGGAGGAGGAGGAAGGGGGGGAGGGAGAGGGGGAGGGGGAGGGGGAGGAGGAGGAGACAGCCCTTCCTAGCCCCGCCCAAGTGACCGCCTCTGGCCCCGCCCCCTCCTCCAATCACGCGGAGCTGTACTCTCATCCTGGGTGGGTTCTAATCCCCGCCCCATCCACTTGCCTCCCAGAAGTCTCCCAGGAAGCTCCTGGGGCCTTGGGAGATCATCTAGATATAAACCATAGCAACTATAGAAACAGGAAGCCTAACTCTGGGGGAAAAAACAGTGATTTCTTACATTTTAGATGTTCCACACAGTCAACCCTCCATATAAATGTTTGCCATCTTATATTTTCATATTTGGAGCCTTCTTCAGGACACATTCCTCTAAGACTTCAGTCCAATAAAATTGAAATATGTGTTGAACTGACAGATATTGAAAGAAAATATTTGTTGATAATTTCAGACAGTTTAAAATTTTTAAATATGTATATATGTTCAGCCATGACATATAAAAAATGTAATATATATGCAGCAAAACATCAAGACTGCTATGAAAGTATTTCAAATTGGATAACAATAAATAAATGTAAATAATAACCTATAATATTACATTCTTAGTAGATTGAGAAACACAAGCATTTGTCTCTAGATATCATAATTTTGTTCTCAGAGTCCCTCTTTGCCTTTATATTAATAACTTATCCTCATTTTATGAAAGGAAGCATATACTTTATCTATTTAACATATTTTATTGAAGCAAAGTTAATAAAATTAACTTCAGAAGCATATCAAACAGATATAGTAGTCCTTAGAAATGTCATGAAATGATAGCCAAGACAGTCCTGTCAGTTTCATCTCTGGAACGAAAGATCCAGGAGCTAAGCGCCCAGCACTTCGCAGCTGTTCCAGACAGAGTGCTCCTCCACACAGAGCCCTAAAGCGATTCTGGTTAGCGCTGCCGTTGGCAGCATCTCCACACCTCCTTATTCCCCTGGCGAGCTTACGGAGAGTGCGCTATGGTCTTAAGGTGTTCCCAGCAGTTCATGCGTCGATCCCCAAGTTCATCCGCGGGTGAATTTGAAGGTAGGACCCTTGGGAGATAAGGTTAGTTTAAGTAGTGAATGTGGGACGACCAGGCTGGTGCTCAGCTGCTTCCGAAGAGAAAGGAAGACTCAGGCTGGCACACGCGCTCTGTGTCGTCGCCTCTACCTCAGGGCCTGCTTGAGCCCCTCAGCACACACTGTGTGTGTGCCTGCCGGCACACGCCCTGGACCTCTTGCCACACCTTCAGCTCCATAAACTTCTCTTCTTTGTGAATTATCCTACCTGAAGTCTTCACTGAGAGCAATAGAAAGCAGCTTAACGTAGCACCTTAGGGCCAGCCACATAGCTCAGCGTAGTGAAGTTCCTGTTTAGGCAGACACAGGGACCAGGGTTCCATTCCTGTTTCGCTGCACCGCCGCCTTGCCCTCCAGGTGCGCTGAGATGGCCAATGAGACTGGGCGTGGCGGCACACGCCTATAATCCCAGCACTTGAGAGGCTAAGAACAGGAGGGCCACTATGAATCTGATCTGTGTAGTGAGACCCTGTAGACCCTGTACTAAATACATCTTTTAAAAAATAGCACCTTAAGTTCATCCCCTTACATTTCAATTTATTCATGGAGAAGGTATAAATGTAAATGTTTATTTATTTTTTATGCTGAGAAGAAAAAATTTGGGAAGTCGATAATAGATAGGAGCTGGGGAGAGAGCTTGGCGGCTCATGCACCCGCCCGGCAACACAGGGTCGGTCCTGAGTTCAATCCCTGGTTAAAAGAAAAAAAAAGAAGATAGATAAATAGATAGATAGATAGTAGATAGATAAGTGATTTTTTTAAAAAGTTTTATTTTGTTTTTTAAAACCTCATGTATTTATTTATTTGTGTTCTGGCTGGCTCAGCCTGTCCTGGGGGTAGGGCTGGCACAGCATGTGGTGCCGGGGATCGAACCGCAGTCCCTGTGGCTGCCCAAGCTTGCCCAAGCAGGCGCTCTAGATCACTGGGCCATCTTGCCAGCCCAGAGAAGTGATTTTTAAAAAGGAATAAATGATCAACAGAGCAAAGTGTCTAGAGTCAGCCAAGGGGGAAAGGTCAGGTACAGAAAATGTGGTCACTGATAAAGATGTGATAGAGAATAAAGTTGCTGGGGGGTTAATAAATGTCAGTATGTTCATAAGCAGATGGGAAGACAGTACCACTTGAAAATTCATCTTCAGTTTCTCAGGGTTTCAGAGCAGGTAGATGGGCTCCCGAGAGCAAGAGGTCAGCGGACCGCTAAGATGAACATAGACTAAACACTGGGAAGTGGAGCAGAGACCTGAATACTTACAGGAAATTCGGAAAGCTCAGGAAGCCGGGTGGAGAGGGGAGTTTGTAAGGGTGCCCGTCTCTGTGTGTTTTCCTCAGTAATGCCCAGCAGTCCACATGTAGGACTGGTTTAAATAACAGGATAGAAGTACATATCGACTGTTGTTGAATGCCGAGGGCTTTATTTGTACCACTGGCGCAAAGGGTGCATTGAATTTCTTAGACTAGTGAATGACATGTAAGAGGCATATCTGGCAATAAGTGGCAGCAGACTAACTTAGCACAGGCATTAGGAACTAAGGACAGCAATGTCAAAGCAGTGTTATGTGCAGGTAGAGCACCCACTACGAAAGCAACAAGATACCACGACTGCTTGATCAACTCCTGCGCAGGTGAACATTTTGTCCCTGGTTAATCTGAAGAGTTAAGTAGCACATTTCCTTGTATTTCCCATAGTAATGTCAAGTGAAATCAGTTAATATGCAAGAGAAGTTAGAAGAATCAGAGTTGTTTTTCTTAGATTATAAAACGAAGCCTTGGAATAAGTTTTTCTGAGGTAGCAGCACATCCAGATAAACAGAAACAATTCACAGGCAATTGGTTCTGTCAGCTGTCCTAGATTTGATTTGCTTGAAAATTGTGTGGAAAGGATTGCAGAGAAGCAAAAGAGAAAGAAAAGAAGGGGAGGCAGAAAAGAATAGAAAAATGAAAGTGAGAAAAAGAAAGAAAGAAGAAAGAAAGAAAGAAGGAAGGAAGGAACGAAGGAAGGAAGGAAGGAGGAAAGAAAGAAAGAAAGAAAGAAAGAAAGAAAGAAAGAAAGAAAGAAAGAAAGAAAGAAAGAAAGAAAGAAAAGACAAATTTGCAGTCCTGTCAGTCACATCACGTTACATTCTACAAGGATCCTGCTAAGGATGGGATCCTTGCGAAAGAAAGCCATGACTCCCAAGCCCTCAGAATATGCCCTCGGATGCAGGATCACTGCAGCTGAAATTGGTTAGCATAAGAGGCAGCCTGCTGGGGTAAGCTCCTAATCTGATGGCTGATGCTTTTTGGACACTGACAAGCACCCAAGAAACATTGGGCTGGGTCATGACACAAAGAAGTGTGTGCACACACACCATACACACACTCACGCATGCACATAGACATACACATTCATGTAACACACATACATGCGTTCACTCATACAATGACATGTAATTCAACCATAAATGACAAAATCATGTCATTTTCAGGGAAATGGATGGAAGTGTTGACCATCCCATAAAGCAAAATGAGGCACCCTCTAAAAGTTAAATACAAGAAGAGCATATAGGAGAAATCTAAAGCAATCCATTGATTAAGGGAGAGATGGCCAGAACCTAGAAGTTAGACTGTTAGGCTGGGGGCAGGAGGATGAGGGGAAAGGGCCTAAACTTTTAGAACAGACAAGACAAGGCACTGCCTGTGCTTCGGTCTGTGCAAGTGTTCGGCGCAGGATCCCTTGATGTCAGGACTCCAACCGTGCCACCCCGGATGTGGTATTTTTCTGGATGTGAGAACCTTTAGCAGCCGCACAGCCTAATTCTAGACTCGCAGCCCAGCCGACATCCCTTCACCTCCAAGCACCTTTTCCACACCCGAAGCCGTTCTGCTTCCTTAACCCCATAAATAAGGAGCCCTAACCCAATACTTGACAGATGAGTCACCTTTCCCACTACTGGAACAAAATACCTGACACCCGCAATTTAAAGAGCGGAGGTTTATTTTGGCTCCCAGCTTTCAGAGGATGTAGGCCACAGCCAGCTGGCTCCAAGGCAGCAATGGCCTGAAATAGGGCCGCTGCTGACCCAAGGCAGTCAGGACGAAGGGGAAGGAGGAGGAGCCAGGAACAAGAGCACAGCCTTTATGTCACTGCTATAGAATAAACAAAGCCATTATTTAATTTCACAATTGTCTATTTCACCTACTATCAGGTGTCATATTCTACTTAGCACAATCACAAGGCTTTCCTCCAACAGCGCTGGATAGTAGAATGGCACACTTAGCAGGGCATGAGGCCTTCAGGCCCCCTGCACCCCTCCTCAGAGCTCTGCTATTGACTTTTTGAGCCCATGGGCCTCCTGTGAGACAGGCATTCCTCAGTTACAGCCAGCACCTGAGTGCCCGGGGCCATGCTTCTCCCCTCCCCTGACTAGAACCCTGCAGCATCTTCAGCCACCCGCTGAGAAGGTCACCCTCTTATTCCATCAGCCTGACAGGCCAACAGCGAGACTCATTCAAAGTGCAACCGTGCCACTCAGAATCTGTCAGTCACTGTCTATGACCGTAAGTTTCCAGCTGTTCTGTGCGGCCATGCGTCGCTGTCACTTTGCATTACTAGGACCTGACACCGAAACTCTACAACTTAAAGGAGGAGGTAGATGGTGCTACTTGGCTCACAGTTTCAGGGGGTCCGTGGTTGGTCTCCACTGGGGCCATGAGAGTAGGACAGTCACAGTGGAGGAAAGCCAATCACCTGAACATAGCCTGGAAGCAGAGAGCAGCCAGGCAAATCCAGAGTGACCAGGAGCAAGATAGACCCCCGGGAAACTATTCCAGTGATTCCTGTGGGTGGCGCACTGAGTCTTCTAATACCCTAAACTATTTTCCTAACTCCATCACTGTCCAAGGTTATCTGGCCTCTTCCCAGTCTTTGAGAACCTTTCCCACCACCGCTGCGATGAACTTCTTGTGAGTTACACAGCAGCACCTTAGCTCTACTTCGTGGCCCCTGGTATGGCACATCTGACGTGACTGCCTTCTCCTCCACAAGACCTCAGTCCTTCAGATGATATCCCTGAAACGTCCCCTGGCTGCAGGGGACGTTTCATCCCTAAAAGTTTTAAATCCTCAACAGCTGATGTCATCACTGATGAGTTTCCTACTTTCTCCTCTAGCCTCAGCTCTCACCTTCTTAGTCTCCTTCTTGGTCTGTCAGCTCACTCCCAGCCATCCTAGTCATCCTGATGCCCTGGTAGCACCAGGTTTTCTTCCCTCATTTTTCTCCTGGCTCACTCTGCTGGGGGCACTTCAGCTTTGACATCCTTCTCCCTGAAAGCCTTGAGCCCCCAGCCCTTAGAGCTGGAGCCCTTTTCCTGTGCTCCATGAGACCTCTCACTATGGATGTATCACAGCATGCAGCTGCCTTATCCCTTGGAGTATGTAAGACCCATAGAATGGAAACCAATTCTACTCAACATACATATTTCACAGAGTGTCTGGCACAGAGAAGTTCCCGAGTAACTACTACTTAAACTAAGTGTCTAATGAAGACCTGCTCTGCTGCTTGCTTTACAGATACCATGTCACCCAGGTTTTCAAGGCAATGATTCCTATGGTCAGACAACTGGGCTACCACAAAGTAAAAGTCTGTTCCCAGGTGGTTAGATCTGCAGCTGTTCAGGAGCCCCGTGCTGAGCCACCTCAGCAAAAAGCAACACAGTCTCAGTCATGATGTTGCACCTGGCTAGGAGAGAAAGAATAAAGAAGCACCCAGCTATCATTCACAGGCCTGACCTAGGAGCTGATCAGCACAAACTGGCTCAGCCTGGACCTGGTGCAGTCACGCACCAGCTCATGGGAAAGAAATGTCCTGAGATGTGTGATTAGACAACTCCATTGCTGTGCAAACGTGACAGCACACTCACACAAACCTGAATGACACTGCCGGTGACAGTGACACTCCACATGGCCTCCTGATGCCCTTAAGACATGCAATAAACATGCACTACATGAGGTGCTACTGGCTTAACACAGCAAGCTGCTTTCCAGTAAAAAAATTTTAAATAAGTGTAAGGAATAAGCTCTAAAATGACAACAAGATAATATAGTAAACATATAAATTGATTATTACTTTGGTATAATTGAAAATATGGTGAAAATATTAAAAGAAAAAATACATTGCCAAGAATCTTCTTCAAAACACGATCATCTCAATTGATGCAGAAAAGGCTTTTGACAAAGTCCAATACTCATTTATGTTCAGAGTCCTACAGAAAACTGGAATAGAAGACCTCTACCTCAATCTGATAAAAGCCATCTATGACTATCCAACAGCTAATATAATTCTAAATGGGGGAAAAACTGAAGTCTTTTACTCTCAGATCTGGTACAAGACAAGGATATCCTT
>PVKN010028437.1:0-13239 GCA_004027915.1 Capromys pilorides
AAAAAAAATGGGGTTTTTTGGAGGGGTTGAGTCAAGTCTTGCTATGTGTTTTGGGATGGCCTTGAACTCACTATGCAACCCAGGCTGATCTCGAACCTGCAGTGATCGTCCTGCCTCAGCCTCCTGAGTGCTGAGACTACAGATGGGCACCACCGCACTCTTTTCAGAAGCGCATTTCCCTGGTCATACTTTGTTTTCCTAAGTACCTTTCCTGCATAGCGGATACTAGAAGAATCCAGCGCATCATCCAGCGGTCTCCAGTCCACTATTACATCGCCATCCTAAAAACACATTACATTTAGTATTCAACAGTAAGCTTCATATGTAACCACTTATTACTTCTGAAACCCAAAATTAAATTTTAACCCCTTGCACGCTAGCACTTTAAATATTAACCATTGTTTGACAAAAAAATGTGCTATAGATTTAATTCTGCTTTCTTTTTTCACTATGAAAAATTGTATTACTCAACGTGTACAGAGTAATTTAAAATATCCTTTCTCACTGTACTAGCTTAATGTTATTTAATTTACATAAATGTTATTTTCACGTTATATTTACAACTATTATTCAAGTATATATTTTATCTTACAAATAAAATTCAAACTTTCTAATAATGGTTCAACCATGAACCACTAACATCTATTAATAAATAAAATCATTAGTTACTAAAAACTCACAGTTATGGTTTATGTACAGGTGCCCCCACCCAAAGCCTCAAGCAGTCATGGGGTGGCTTCAGGAATTTGTAATTGATTATTGTGGGAATGGGTGCGGTGCCTCCCCTGGGGCAGGTGATTTGCATTTCAATGTAAGGGAGAAAGAGAAGCTAGCTGCTTGAGCTGCTGTTACTCCTCCCTGCACTCTTGCTCTTAGCTGCCACCATGAACTGCTGGCCTCTGCCACGTGCCCCTCTGCCTTAGAGCCTGCTGAGTATGGACTGAAACCTCCAGTAACTGGGAGCTAAATAAACCTTTCCTTCCCTCGTTTGGAGTGTTGGGTATTTTTCCCAGCAACGAGAGAAAAGAACTAAGGCACTCACCTTTTCCAAAACTCGTAATATTCCTGAAATTAAGCTGTCCTGGTCATTGGTCTTGGCACAAGATGAATGAATATACACTCCTTCCTGTTCATATATAATCTGGAACAGCAAAGATAGAGGTAAAAATATTATCTATATTTCAACATTTGTTTAAAGTATTAAAAAATGTTTCTTATGATGCCTGGGCAATATCTAGTTTGTAGTGCTTTGTTACAAAGCAAATTAAGATTCGTCTTTAAAAGCAATACTGTCCAGATTTCTAATTTGAAGGGCTTGATGTAAATTAATATGAATTAGTAACTGTTGGAAATGGCAAAAAAGGGTAACATTAATGAATTTATTAACTTGTTTCAACTGTTAAATCTTATGAAGTCTAACTGGTGAAACAATATAGCTTCACATTGAATAGAGATTACTAAAATTAAAAAGACTAGCATAAGGACCAACCAATAGCTCAACGGATGGATTCCCCCCAGCCTGCCCTGCTGGCCCCACCCCCAGGGCACAGTGAGATGGCAATTGAGACTGGGCGTGGTGGCATGTACCTGTAATCCCAGCTCTTGGGAGGCTGTAAATGGGCATATCACTATGAGTCCGATCTAGTAGTGAGACCCTGAACACCCTGTAGACCCTTAAAATACAGAAAAATAATAAAATAAAAAGACTAGCAAGTACTAATGAGAATATGGAAAAACAACAATTCCACATTGTCGGGGGGATTGTGAAGAAATAACTCTATATGATCAAATAAAACACTTAATGTAACTAAAGTATATTAAGCAACACTTTTTCCCATACATTTTATTGATCAAGTGTTGTCTACCTTTTTTTAGTTAAGAAAACTTTTTTCAGACCAGTGAGATGGTTCAGCGGTCTAAAGCGCCTACTTAGGAAACCTTAGGCAACTGCAGGGACTGCAGTTCGATCCCCAGCACCACATGCGGCGTCAGCCCCACCCCCAAGGCAGGCTGAGCCAGCCATAAAAATAAATTAAATAAATAAAACATAAAAACTTAAAAAAAAAAAAAAAAAACTTTTTCCCAAGGAAAAAAAGAAGAAAAACTTTTCCCAAATAATTTAGCTAGAGAAATACCTAAAATGTATTAAAACAGCAGGCACCTATCAGCTACACTTGTCCTGTTTCCTGTGCTCCTTAAATCCTCGGCACTTTGAGAAAAATAATGCCCCAAAATTCACGAACTCCAAACTAGACTAACATTTGTCTTTAAAAGCAGTTATGTAGGCCCAGAGAGATAGCTCAGTAGAATAAGCACTTGTCTGGCAAGCACAAGGTCCTGAGTTTAATCCCTGGTACTGCAAAAAAAAAAAAAGTGGTTATGTTTAACTGTCTTTTTAAAAAGAAAAATATGCTTTTGGTTGTACAAGGTTTCACGATGCAGCTCAGACTCTTGGTGATCCCTCCTGCTTTCAGCCCTCCTCCCGCCCCAGCAGTCCACACTGGGTGCAGAGCTGGCAAAAGGCATGTGGTGCTGGGAATCAACCCCAGTCCCTGCACTTCCTAAACTTGCCAGGTGCTATCGTCCACTGAGATATCTCACTAGCCCCTTTGTTTAACTTTCTAATTTCAACGGTTTGATGTAAACTAAAATGGCAAAGGGAGTAAGTAATGTTCATTAATAAATCTATCAACTCCTAAAACTTATGAAGTCTTAAAACAGTGAGCCTCCCTTATCTGTGAACTCAAGTTCAAACCACAGGTCAAGAAATTCTAAAGAACAGTATGGACTAGGGGGCTTTCGGATTAGCTCACAGGTTAAAGCGCCTGCACAGGCAATCCCTGTCAGGCACAGGGGAGGGTGGTTCGATCCCCATGCCCACCATTAAGGCAGCCTGAGCCAGCCAAAAAAATAGTATGGACTAAACATGTTTTTTCTTACCATTCCCTATGCAATATAGCATAGCTACTATTTAGCTTTTACACTGCACAAGGTAATGAAAGTAATCCAGCGTCGTTTAAAGAATGTAAAAGGACATGTGCAGCTTCTATGCAAACAGTATACCAAATTATGTAAGAGACTTGACTATCCTCAGCTTTTGGCAGATACAAAAGCTCCTAGAACCAATTCCTCGTGGACACCGATGGACAATGGTATAAGACTTAGCACAGAAAAAATTTTAGTTGCATCAAAATGTAATATATTTCAAATATAAACTACCTGTAGTAAAAGTACTCTATTTTCAAAGTATTCTCATCTCAAAGAGTATTCTGATCTCACTAGTGTGATCTGTCTGTATCACAACAGATCACACTATCTCCAACTCCATTTTACAGAACAAACTGAGGCAAGATCTATTAGGAGATTTTACTCAAGATCACATACTTACCAAAAAGAATGAATTTCAGATTTTCTGATACCCTTACCCATAAATTTCACCTGTTACTATCTTAAGAAAGCATGTCAAAATTCTCATGTGAATGCTGGGGAGATAGTTCAATAGAATAAGCAAGTGCAAGGTCCAGAGTTCAATCCCTAGTACCATCAAAAAAATTCTCATGTAGCTTCCTTAGAAAGAAGGAACTGCTCAGAGAAAATGAGGCTGTTGCATGACTAAACACTAAGTTTTAAATGCCTTTAAATGTATAAATCAATGCAGGAGCCAGTTAGCAACTTAGCCCTAATTACACTATTGGAATTTCTAAGCATTCCACATGAGAAGTTGAATCTTATTTCCATCCTCTTGTTCTAACTCATTTACTTGAATATTACAGTCCTTCCATCTTTTTCAAAGGACTATGTTTACTTATTTTGAGTACATCTATTCACCTAATTTGTGAGTATAAACAAAATACAAAGTCACCACTCTACAAGTATCAGCTGCTTAAAATAGCTCAAAATTCAAACTAGAAGTGCAATTAAAAGTTTGATGCTAGGGGTGGGGATGTATGTACAGTGGTCCCTCACTTATTGCAGAGGTTACATTCAAGATACCCCCACAATAAGTGAAAATCAGCAAGTAGCAACATTACAGTTATTTTAGTATCTATATACACTTTAAAGATTTATAAACCCTTCCCACACTTTTAAAAGCCTATCCTACACTTTAAAAAACACTTGTAATGTTCTTACCCATTTTTTTCCATTTTCTAAGCTCATAAGCCTACATAATTTTAATATACATATACTGTACCATATGCCAAAATCCAGCGATATAGAGAAAAATCCATGATAAATAATTTAATCAGTATTTTCTGAAAACAATGAGTCTGCCAAAGTCAAGCCACAAAATAGCGAGAAACTACTATAGTTTAGTGTGCTTGTCCAGCATGTAGAAAGTCCTGGGTTCAATCCGTAACACTCACGCAAAAAAACCATAAGATATTACCACAGGAAAATGATATCTCTTCACTAGATTCTATAAACAACTGAAACCTGAGGAGGACTATTCTGCCACAGGGTCTTGTGCTTAGCACACAGACACAGAGAAGAATCATTTCACTGTGCTATGTGATGTGTGCATTCCAACCTGAAGTAATCAGTAATTACCATGCTATGAACATGTCCTCTGTACCACAGGCAGCAAACAAAGTGTATCAGCCAGTGCCTCCCTTTCTACTACTAATGTACATGGCAAAAACACTTCTAAGAGTAAATCTTTAGTGTAGATATAAATGATGCTATCATTTCATCTTCCAGTTCATTTGGCAAAGAAAACTGAGTATCAACACTACCTACACAACAAAACACAGTTGTCAAAATCAGAAATTGAATAGTCTAGTGATAGTCTTATTTGGACAATGATTCTTGAATGGTCCAATCTTTCAAAAATCAAGAAATGTATTTGAGGACTGGTCAGAGAGCTCAGCTAAAGCAGGACAGGAGTTCAATTCCTAGAACACCAGCCCCACCCCCAGGGTATGCTGAGTGGGCTACTGAGACTGGGCATGGTGGCATGCCTCTGTAATCCCAGGGAGGCATGAAAACAGAAGAATCACTACAAGTCCGATCTGTGTACTGAGACCCTATAGATGATGTATTAAAATACATTTATTTAAAAAAATTTAAAAATTTTTAATGTAAGTACATTATGTTAATATACTTGATAGCAAAAATGTAAATTAAAATGTGAAAAGAATGAAACGCAACAAAGTCTTTAAGACAAAAAGATAATAATTACTTAAGAGGTGAGGAACTCAAAAACATCTCTGCCTTAATTAGCAAAGGTCACTTTCCTAACCTGAGTGGATACAAGGACGTTTAAGCTATGCAATGAGTGTGATTTTCTAAGTCTGAGTTCTTTTTTTACAACAAAAATGCTAAACTAATGTGTTGTATGTTATAAACCAGAGCCGAAAGAAATGACAGGAAGACTGGATTAATACAGCTTCAGGGGTCTTGCTGAGATTAGTCTGTAAGTGAACCCCAGTCACCACCAAAACTCACATTTATTGAGAGCTAAAAGCAGGCTAAGGTATGTGTGCTAACTACTTTTGTGAACACAAACTACTCTCTCTATTGCCTTCAGGCATTTGTCCAACTCTAAGTTTACACAATGCTAGTGACAACACCCCAAGTAAGGGATCAAAGAACAGACAGGGCGCCAGCAGGAAAAGCTGTTATCTATAACCCTGTACCCCAGCTTGTGGGAATTTACAAGAGAGAACAATTCTCCTTGGGCTCTGTCTATTGCTCTTTGCTCCCTTAGGACATGAGGCTTCCTTCTGTTTTGTGTCACTCTATTTCAATACTGATGATAATCACAAAATATGAAGTTTTAAATAAGACTAAATCTCAAGGATATTGGAGGAATTTTGTCACTGGAAATCATGACATGAGTTCTACGGAAAAAGACACTTTGAGAAATGAGGAGAGACAGAGCAAGCAGAAGATGTAGAGGAATGCCACCACTTATCATCAAATGAGCCTGGGAAAACTGAACAGGAGTGCAACTGTTGTGAGAATGTACACAGACTACCAACATCAAGACAATGCAGTATGAACTAGAAACTGGTGTGAAGTCACTCAATGGTCCATGGTCGTGTTGATGGCCTGGGCCCAATCAAACATCTACTAGCACAATCTCTAAATATACATCACCTTACAAAATCCTTTCAAATAGCTCAGCAGATTGAAGTGCCTGCAAGCAGGCGCAGGGGGCTCAATCCCCAGGCTTGCAGTGCTAGCCCCACCCCAGGGGCGAGCTGAGACAGCAATTGAGACTGGGCGTGGTGGTGCACACCTGTAATCTCAGTACTTGGGAGGCTGAAAACAGGAAAATCACTGAGCCTGATCTACACAATGAGACTCTGTAGACCTTGTACTAAATAAATTTAAAATATAAACGCTTCTATACAAAATTACAAGAATGGAAGCCGAGCGTGGTGGCACACACCTGTAATCTCAGCACTTGGGAGGCTGAGGCAGGAGGATCAGTGTGAGTTCAAGACCAGCCTGGGCTACAAAAGTGAGCTCAAGGTCAGCCTGAACTGCATACTGAGACCCTGTCTCAAAAAGACAAAAAAAAAAAAAAAATGGTTTTATTTTTTAAAATTAATATACTTAATGGTGGTGAAAATGCAAAGCAACTAGTTTCATCTACAGCCAGTGGAAGATTTGTTTTGAGTAGTGGTACAGAATCTAGAGCCTTGCACGTGCTAGGCAAGCACTGTGCCACCAGATTACACCTTGAGCCCGAGCCAGCAGTGTAGGATGGTACGTGTACTTCAGGGAATAGCTGGCAGTACTTTAAAATCTTAGAGATGTAACATATCTGAAATGACTGAACCACTTCATTCTGAGGTATCTGCTCATGAAAAATGAAAACATGTGCACACAAAGACTTGTATACCACTATTAAGAGCAGCTTTATTCGTACAACGGGCAAAGTAAAAATACTCCCAATCTCTCTTATTGGCAACTGGATATACAATGTGCTATTCAATGAAATATTATGTGGCAATAAACTAATAATATAACGACTGAATTGCCAAGTAATTATCCCAAAGAAGTCAAAGCAAAAATAAGAATACATACCATATAATTCCACGCACATAAAATTTTAGAAAATGCTAACAAATTCAGAAGGCAAAAAGAAGCTCAGCAGTTGCCTACACACACACACAGTGATGGATTACAATGTGTCAAGAAGAAACTTTTGGTGGTGAAATGTCACTACAGTTTCTTGACTAGGTTCATGGATACAGTATACATATACATCAAAAATTATATACACTCTAGCCAGGTATAGAGGTACACATCTATAATCTCAGCAATTTGAGAGGGTGAAAAGGTAGGAATACAAGCTGAAGGCTCACTGGAAAAAATAAAGCAAGAGCCTGTTCAAAAATTTTTAAATTGGGTCAAGGATTTAGCTTGGTGGCACAGTGCCTACCTGGCAACTATGAGGATCTGAGTTCAATTCCCATTTAAAAAAAAAAAAAAAAATTAAAAAGAGTAGACGCAGACCAGAGCAGGGCACTGGCCTAGCATGTGTGAGACCCAAGGTTCAATCCCCAGTACCAAGAATACATCCTAAACACATGTACCTCAATAAAGCATGCAAATAATCTACAATAAAGCCTATTGTTTTAAGTTGTCAAACTCTAAAAATACGTACACAAGTATTAGCATGAAGAGGAAAAATACATAGTTTCTGCCTTAAAAAGATTAAAAACCACACTCCTCCTTCACTGGGAATTAGGTGTTCACAAAGAGCAAAAAATACCAACAGTATTCAAAGATTTGCCACTTGGTGGTGCTAAACTGCTCAAACACACTGGTTTCAACACATTTATTAAACAAATGTGTGCCAGATCCCATACAATAAATAGATAAACAAGATAAAATACCTCACCTATATGTACCTAGCTGTATTACAGAGGTAGTATCTTCACACAAGACAGACTACTAAGAATAGGGCATGGAGGGGTGTTCAAAAAGGGGAAAAAAGTTTTCTACTTGGGAAGAAATCTGTCTCATGCCTCTGAGTGTGCCTTTATTCTTAAATATTGCAAAGATGACTAAGTAATTAAGTACATTTATAATGCTTTCAATGATGGTCTACAAAGAGCAACAAAAACTACAGCTTCCATTCCTTTTAGCAAAACAACTATGGCAAATGTAACACTAAAAGAGCTCTGGGGTCATGGCAAATGTTTTAGCATAAACACTGAACTGTAATTTAGCAAATGTGAGAAAAAGCAAAAACACAGCAAAAAACAAAAAACAGGTAACTTTCCAGATTCTTTTTTTTTTTTTTTTTATGGCTGGCTGAGCCTGCCCTGGGGGTGGGGCTGGTGCAGCATGTGGTGCAGGGCATTGAACCTCAGAAGCTTGCCTAAGCAGGCGCTTTAGACCACTGAGCCATCTCGCCAGCCCAACTTTCCTGATTTGCAAACTGTATTTTTGCATCTAATTCAAGACACAGCTCTTCTGACAGAAAAAGATAATAAAAAAAAAAAAAGTTGTGCAATGTAGTATATATAGTGTACTGTTTCTATACTTAAGTAGGACTGGTTTTTCATTTGTTTTATTTTGTGGGACCAGGGATTGAACTCAGGAACTTGTGCTTGCCTGGCAAGTACTTATTCCACTGAGCTATCTCCCTGCCCCCTGGTTTTTCATTTGTATGACTGCTTGCTACAATATTTATTTTTCAAAAACTAAATGTAAGTAAAAACATTCAAACCAATTTTTTTTTTTTTTTTTTTTTGTCTCAGGACCCTGCACTTGCCAGACAAGCCTTTATTCTACTGATCTATCTCCCTGGCCCCCCAAACCAATTTTTTTTTAAACTGACCAGTAGGCTTAGGATAAAACTGTTATTCTGAATCTCTCCAGATATGAAAATTCAAAATCTGCTACATATGCATATGTTCTTAAACTTTAGCAACTATGTGAATTTTATAAACTAATTACCAAAAAAGGTTTAAAAATTCAACTTCCTTAGAAACCATTTGGCATATAAAGTAATTATAATTCAAGCTTTTGCCCAGAGAAAGTATCAAGAAGTGGCACTGTAACCCCAGGCAGTCTAACAACATGCACACCCAAACATCTAAGAAGCACCTACTTTGCGCCACTACTCCAAAAGCCACAGGTACCAGAAACTTGCCGTTATGTTCTGCTAACCTGACTCCTACGACTCTGAACTCTATTAAAGACACTCCAACTATTAGGTTATTATAAATGCCTTTCACCAAGTTGACTGTATCAGTGATGGCAAACTGCTTAGAGCTGTGAATGCTACAAACAGCCCACTGTGACATGCATGTCATAGGTTCGCCAGCACTGCTCTATGTCCTAAACCTCTAAACCTTCTCCACTAACACTGTCTTCTCATTAATCTAGTCAACTAAAAAAAGTATGTAATATAATGTATACGTATGTACAAGTGTAAAGTATTACTATATAACCAGTGCCAAAATCAATCTTTATAAAAACATTTATCTGATCATATTATATCTGAATTTAAAATCCTTCTGACTCCAACTTTTTACTCCTACAGTGACATTATATCTCCTGATACTCCCCAACACCACAGCCTTCCTGACCTGGGTCACCCTAAATTTGTTTCCTGAAAAGGTTTTCTCATTTGTCTGTTCATTTGCTTTTCTGTTACGTGGGGTTTGTTTAGAGAAATTTTTTTTTTCTTCTAATACTGAAAAAGCCTAGGCTCTTTGCACTGAGTATACCCCTAACCTGTCTACCTATTTAAAACAGGGTCTACTGGGTGCTGGAGATATAGCTCAGTAACATAAATACCTGCCTGCGAAGCATAGGCAGGTCCTGTGTTCAATCCCTAATACCAAAAAAAGACAGGGTCTTCCTAAGTTGCCCAGGTTGGAATTGAGCTTATGGTATGATATCCCTGCATGGCTTCTCAAAGTACACCTTGTCCATTTGTGCCTTTTTCTATGTGAATTCTGTTCCCTCTATCTGGAATACTCTTTTACCTCTCCTGTCCACAAATAATGCCTACTAAATCCTTCAAGAGAGCATAAGCCTAACCCGGCTCTTCTGGCGCTTCCGGCCACCCCTCATTCCAAATAACCTGATTTTGAACATTCTTACACATACATTCAGCACATTTACTGAACATCAATACAGTACTGGAAATAAAAGTGTACTAGTGGGAAAAACACAGGCATGGGAAAAAGTGTCTGACTAAACTAATTAGTAGGTCATGCTAGAGTGTGACGGAGATATGCACAGGAATTAGAATAAGAAAACACTCCAATTATTTCTTCAATATATGCAGTGCTAGGCACTGAGCATACTATTACATGCAATAAATAAGCATCAGTCACTAGGATGAAGACACAGCTCAACAGAGGGCTCACCTAGTATGTACAGGCCTTGAGTTTGATTTCCAACTGATTTTTTTTTTAAATTCAGTTACTATATTATCGACTTAAGAGTCTAAGAATCAGTACAAGAAAACAGCAATTACAACTCATAAAAGGTCCTTGTACTCATCTTACCTGGACTCTGAAGAGTCAAACAGAGTAAGAAACAGGAAGACACAGCTACAGTGGCACAGAGGCTGAGACCTGAGAATGACAGCTTTAACGAAAGAGAGTCTACAGAGAAAGCAATTCTGTACATGGCTAAAGTTCAAAATAGAGACAAAAACACAAAAGATTTTATCAGCCATGCTAAAGAATTTAGCAGTGTGGAAATTACCCTGAAGACAAAGAAAAGCCACTAGAGTTTTAGCAGGGGAATGACACGTGCATGTGTGCCTTTCTTAACCCAACATGCTGGCTGCAGGGCAGAGCATGAACAGCTGCGATAATCCAGCCAGAGCAAGCCATGAAGGCTTGAACTGAGATGGCGACACTGGGGGTGAGGAAAGGCAGATGCTTAGAAGGATACTGAAAAGGTCAAATGATAGGAGTTTGATCAGATGGAAAATGAAGGGAGAAATCAAGGGCAAAACTAAGCAGTTTGAGGATATTAAATAAAGACCAGCAAGAGGAGGAAAGAAGCAAATAGTAAGTTTTACTTGGGATATGTTAATCATAAGTACTGGCTGTAGAACAAACAAAAAGTATGCAGGTAGCTACAAGATAACACGTTATGGAATTCAAAGACAGGAATGAGCCTCTGAGATAAAAAGTGTGGCACAACTCTCATGAAGGCTGAGCAGGCTGCTTCTTAAGGATATCAATATGCTAAACGATGTCAGGCAGGAGAAGGTAATTAATTCAGCAGTGTGAGACATAAAAAATGGCTATGAGAATGACTTCTGTTAAAAACTACATATACATTATAACATGACAAAGAAGCATGCAAAGATTTCACAAGGATTTGTCTCCTTCATACAGTGCAAATAAGAATGTTGGATTACAATCTTTAATCTAGTCTAAATAACTATGCACTATCAAAACTAGCACTTAAAAAGAAAAAAAGACATTCATATTATATCACGGAGTACACGAAAATAACAGTTCTCCAGGAAATCTATTAGATACTAAGAATATTCTTGTCAGCCATCCTGGCTTAAGCCTAATCCCAGCACTCGGCAGGCTGAAGCAGAATTGCTGTGAGTTCAAGACCAGCCTGGGACACACAGTTCAAAACCAGCCTTGGTGAGATGCTGAATACCCTGCAGACCCTTCCCTAAAAATACAAAAGAAAACAAAACCAACCTGGACTATATAGCAAGGCCCTGTCTCAAAACAATCACATAATGTATTCTTCATTTTTTTAAGTATAGGACTATAAGTGTACCTAAAAGGAACTAGATAGTACCATTTTAAGCTACAAAATAAATTCTCCTAAAAATCTGAAAGCAAATTCAGTTTCCCAATTGTTCTAAGCTACATTCAATAAAACAAAATTCTACACAATTCTAAAAAGAACAAGTAAATGAAAATGCAAGAACTTATAATCTGAAACAAAAGCTGATAGTGGACCCACCTGTGTCCCTAATCCCTTCTCATTCTCTCCACCTTGCAGTTTTCTCATCTACAGGTCATTAAAATACAATCCATTAAAAATAGCACCTACCCCAAGGATCCAAAATTCATATTGCATTTCTCATTCAAACAAAGAAGGTGACAGTATTTTTCTAAGAATTGTCTATAAACTCCAAGACAACCATGATGTATCTCCAGTGCCTAGCATAGTCTGGAGCAAATCAGGTGATTAATACGTATTTATAGAACAAATGAAAGCAACTATAATCATGTCAGACACTGGAATAATGGCAAAACTAGTTCACGTTATTTCTTCTTTCCCCTCTCTTATTGAAAGGTAATTCTAGTAGTTCCATAAATTCAACTCTGTGCAGCTGTTAGAAGCAAGACAGCAGTGTCCCTATTTCTCCCTCAGTAGTTACAAGATATCCACTGCAGACCGTTAAAATGTGTCTATACTTACACACCAACA
Source organism: Capromys pilorides (assembly GCA_004027915.1). NCBI lineage: Eukaryota > Metazoa > Chordata > Mammalia > Rodentia > Capromyidae > Capromys > Capromys pilorides. Next base: position 12,397 of record PVKN010028437.1, read on the forward strand.
TAAATTAGCTGAACTCTAAGAACTAATCAAGGTTTTAAAAGCTCAATTAAGATAAAAAGTCAACAAATAAATTTCAAACTTCAGTTTTGTTTCCTTTTTCTAATCTATTTTTTTAAAACTATGTTATCTAGGTGTGGTGGTTCACACCTGTAATCCCAGCTTGTTATGGTTTGTGTCTCGGTGACCCCGCAAAGCCTCAAGCAGTCATGGAGCATGGTTCTAGACCTTGTGATTAATTGATGACCCAAGGCTGGGATTATGGGTCTGCCCAGTCTGCAGCCGATAACCTGAAGGCAATATGAGGAGAGAGACTTGCTCTCTGTTGCCATTGTTGCCACTACTCTTCCCATTTGCTGTTTGCTGTTCTCTGCTGCCATGAAATGCTGCCCTCTTCCGTGCGCTACTCTGCCTTGGAACCAGCTGAGTATGGCCTGAAACCTCCACAAACTGTGAGCTAAATAAACCTTTCCTTATTTGATTGCTGGGTATTTAGTCCCAGCCACAAGTGAAAAGTAATAGAGACACAGCAGTTGGGAGGCTGAGGCAGGAGGATTATTGCCAAGTTTAAGACCAGCCTGGGCTACAAAGTGAACCCAAGGCTAACTGAACTGCACAGCAAGACCCTGTTTCAAAAAAGACTAAATAATGGTTGCTTTTATATATGAGCAGTCTTAACTTCTCAGCAGAAAATTGGTAGCATAAGTAATCATTGAACTACTTCCAAAAAAGCAGATATCTTACAATCTTCAGACAGACTGAAAGATCCACCTTAACAATAATAGCAGCAGCTAGTACTACTAGTAGTAAGTAAAGTTAGTTTCTAAAACCAATTTGGCTCCAGAG
>PVKN010028438.1:0-13245 GCA_004027915.1 Capromys pilorides
GATGAACCTAAACTGGTTCTTATCTCACATTTTGTAAAACTCACATTGAAACTCATTGTTCTAAGCCTATACCCTTTTCTTTAAAGTAGTGACTCTTCTTCACACGAAAAGATACATTCATGGCATACATCTAACGTATATTGATTGGTTTTATTATGTAGAGGGTTAGGACCATCGATAAGTTTATTCTCAGTTTAATGATCATTGTATTCATCTTACATATCCAGTAAGTGAAACTTTAAAAGTGAATCTGTGGTAAGCATTTAAGTATTGATTAAATGCTAATTTATATTTCCTTAGGCAATTTAAAATCAGTTATCAATCTAAGATTCCTTGTTCTTTTAAACTCTTCTAACACCATAGGAAATAGCCAAAAGAATACAAATGTAGTCATTACAAAACCAATTACTACATTTATATTTAACTATTTTAAAATATTAACACGTTTGGCCTCACTGTATCTGCATGATGTGGCAGGCTTCAGAAATTTGACAGTAATTTCAGTCAGCCTGAGTGCAGTAGTCCATAGGAACAGGACCTGGACGCGCTGTCACCTGACCTCCCTGCAGCGCACCCTCCCCCCTCGCCTGTTACTTCAAGACAACTTGGTCTGTTCCTAGCATTCGATTCAGGGAATACAGGTGCTGCACACAGAAGACAGAATGAGAAAAGCCCCAGGAAGGAAGGGAAAGGTCTCCTGGAGATACACAGGCCACGAGGCCAGGGCTGCACCGACCGAGTGCCTCCAGCAGGCAGCTAAGAGTGGGGGCTGGAACTCGGGCTGCTCAGGCCTCTGATAAAAGCTGAGACCAGCTGCAGGGGTACTGGTCAGGGCCCAAAGGTACCAGCCTGGCTGAGCAGCCTAGCAGGGAAGCTTGGCAGGAAAACATAGGAAACAGGTAGAGGAGTCCATCTGGAAGTGCTTCCTCTCCCACGCTCCCCTTTACATAGAAGGCTGTAAAGATTCTATGAGGGATGTGGAGTCAGAACAATCCAAAGCAGAGAAATCACTGAAGACAGAGTAGAGAATGAAAAATAATTAACAATGCTCAGTTCTAGGGCCACAAGGGAAAGCAAGACTTCCTTAAAGAGTGTTTGAAAAGGTCAGAGAAGGGCAGAGGAAATAGCTTGGCAGCATAAGTGCCTGCTTGGCAAGCACAAGGTCTGGGGTTCAATCCCCGGTACCATATGCTATGCCAACCCCAGAACCAGACATGGTGGCACATGCCTGTAATCCCAGCACTAGTGAGGCTGAGACAGGAGGATCACTATAAGTCTGAACTGTGTAGTGAGACCCTGCATCAAAAAAAAAATAAAATAAAATAAAGAAGAAAGAAAGAAAATGTCAGAGAAAGGGAGAGATGAAAAGATACGTAGGACAGATCCAAGAAGTTGGAATGTTCGATTTCTTTCTCTTCTCTTTGCATTTCATCTTTCAACCTTTTTTCTTCTTTAATGTATTTGGTTCAGGGTCTCGCTACGCAGCTCGAACTCATAGTGATCCTCGAGTTTCAGCCTCCCCAGCGCTGGGATTACAGTTGCGCACCACCACACCAGGTCTTGGTGGCTGGCTCAGCACAGCCCTTCACCTTTGAATTTTTGACTAGAAAAAAAAAAGTTTTAATTTGTAGTGGTGACCTACGCTTGATGGTACATGCATCTAGGAGGCTGAGGTTTGAGCCCAGTGAGCAACTTATCTAGATCTTACCTCAAATATTTAAAAATTTAGGGCCAAGGACATGGCTCAGTGTGAAAGCCCCAGCTCAGCGTTGCAATCCCCAGAATCACAAAGAAGAAAAAAAAAGAAACACCAACTTGTAATTATGTTATCAATGTAGACTGGTTCTTCTTTTATGCTTCTTTCCTTCTCTTGAAAATGTATCTTAAACAGTACTGGTACTTTCAGAAGATAGAACAAAACTGCATGCATTCCGGATTGTAGGACTGAGTTGGGGCATTGGGAAGAAGCTCGCCTAGTAATGGGTGCGAGGGTGGGGTGTGTAGCTGAGTAAGAGTGTGTGTGTGGCGTGTGTGAGGCCCTGGATCCAACCCGAAGCCGGGTGTGGAGTGAGGGCTGTGCAGCACTAACACTAACGCCGAGTGATTACTTCAGCTGCAGACCATTCCAGTAGGTTCTGCAGCATGCAGGAGCAGCTGGGGTAGAGGTTGGTGCCATCTTCCCCACAGCAGGAATGGCAGACACAGCGCAGCCGAGTCAGGGAAGCCAGGGTCCCCTCACGAGTGTCAGTGTGGGGCAGGTCACCAGCTCCCTGCTGGGGAGCAGCTGGTCAGAAGCTAGCAGGGGCAATAGCAAGGAGCAGTGCCCCACAAGGCACATTGTGAAGAAGAGCAGGTCCATGGCAACAGAGCAGGGGAGGCGCTCGAGTCAGCAGCTGGGTGTGGACAGGCGGAGCAGTGGTGAGATCCGTGCTGCAGCCCGCCTAAGGGCAGACAACGGTTGGAGGCAGGCATTGGCTTCGAGAGCGTCAGAGCTAGGTGTCAGTCAGCAGCCTCGGCACTGAAGAGCAGAGGATGAGTAGGCAGAAAGCCGAGCTGGGTATGAGTCAGGACGGAAGAAAATCAACGGTCCCAGCCCTGTGTTCGGCAGCTGGTGGGAGCGCCGCTGTGTGTGCCTTCACTGCTCAGCACGCAGCCCCAGAGAGGTGCCGCCGTGTGCAGAGGAACAGGTGGCGTGAGCTGCAGAAGGGTCCAGAAGCTCTCCTGAGGCCCCTGCATGGCCAGCTCCCCCGACGACCTCGGTGGCCAGCTTCCCGTGCAAAGCCAGCATTCTCGGGTTAGCCCAGGGAGCAGATTGCGCATCCAGCTGAGTGCAGTCGGTGGTCTGTCTTGAGACTCGGCCTCCTTTCTTATTCCACCCAAGGAACTGTGGTGTGTGGCTGGCAATCAAAGAAATTGAGTAGACATGTGGCTGGCGTAACAAGACTCCATAGTCACATCTCCTGTGATTAAAACCTAAAAAATTATTGGTAAGCAGAACCGTAGCACAAAGTATATTGAGTTACTAGAAAACTCACCTCAGTAGGACGGCACTCCCAACATCAAGCATAGAATTCCCTTAGATCCTGCATTCCCACTTCTGGACATGTACCCATAAGAACTGAAAGCTGAACAGAGATTTTTAAACCTATGTGCATGTTTTGAATTCACCAAAAAAATAGAAGCACTACAAATTTCCTTCACTGGATGAACAGATACAATGCAACAATGTGCACGACAAAATACTAGTCAGCCTTAAAAAGGAAGGAAATTCTGGCATATTCTGCAACATGGATCAACCTTGATAACATTATGCCCAATGGAAAAAGCCAGGCACAAGGACAAACACTGTGCTATTCCTTTTATGAGAGACTCCCCGGTCAGTCGGAGGTGGTGAACATGTGCCACACATGCCACAGCGGGCTCTTCGCATCAGTGAAAGCACCAGAGGTTCAGCCTCGTTGCAGGGCTCTTCATGGCCACAGGGACAGAAAACAGAATGATGATCGCCAGGGGACAGAGGAGAGAGCGAGGAGTTGGCATTTGAGAAGTAGAGAATTTCCCCTTTCAATGAAGAAAAGGCAGGGTGAGCCAAATAGCTCAGGGGATTAAAGCACACACAAGCAGGCCCAGGGCCAGCCAGCCCCGCCCCCTGGCGCGTGCTGACAAGGCAATTGAGACTGGGCACGCCTGTAATCCCAGGTCTTGGGAGACTGTAAACGAGGATCACTAGCAGTCCAATCTTGTAGTGAGGCCCTGAACACCCTCTAGACACTTCCCTAAAAAATACAGAAAAAAAACTAAAAAGAAAGAGGTCTGGGGAGATAGGTCAGTGGAATAAACACTTGCCTGGCAAAGGCCAGGGCCTGAGTTCAATCCCCAGTTCCAAAAAGAAAAGGTTCTGGAGATGGATGGCAGAGTAATGGGAAAATGTGAAAGTACTCAATGCCACTGAACTGTAACCTAAAAATGATTGAAATGGTACATTTTGTTATGTACTATTGACCACATTTTAAGAAAATTACATAAATAAGTTCTTAGAACTTATATGGTAAATTCTGTATGTACATCATAATGAAAAACACAGCTGGGCATGGTGGCACACTCCTGTAATCTCATAATTAGGGGAGACAGAGTCAGGAGGATTGTGAGTTCAAGCCCAGCCTGGGTGACTTAATAAGACCCTATCTGAAAATGGAAAACACAGAAAGGATAGGGAGATAGCTTGGCGCAACAGCCTAGGTTCAGATCCCAGTGCCACAATAGTAATGAATCCAGACTTTGTATGTAAGAGGGGTGCCCCCCATTATATGTTTCTTCTCAGTGAAAAGAAGATCAGAAAAGGCATGATCTGCATGTCATTTTCCTATCTTACAAGGTCGTGCATCCATGCACATGCATGTGTAGACACACAGATGTGTGTTTTATTTAGCTTGGAGACAGCAAGTTTAAACTGTCAATAAAGAAAGAACTCACTCTATTTTACCCCTGTGTAACGGAGAAATATAACCAGAAGAAATTCTTTCAACTTCACTCATTTTATTCATTTTACTCCTATGCGGCTCTGAAAAAGTAATTTTGTACAGTCTTTCAGAACTGTGAAATGTGAAAGTCTTTGCAAATGTAAGGCACCAACACGTAGTGGTAACGTGTTCTCTACTTGAAGTAGATTAATTCACTTTTCCTTGGGGAATTGTGAGGAGGGAATTACTTTGAGCTATACAAAGATAGTTTGCTTCACTGAAGATATGTGTGGCTCAGTATGTATGAACTGGACTTCCATGGTTTAAAAAGGTAAGGTGGAATTAAAGTGCACGTGTAAGGCCCTGGGTTCACTACCCAGCACCACCAAAATAAAAGAGAGAAAGCTTAGATACATCGACCATTTCCATGTTCTTTTGATCTGAAAGTTGGCGCGTATTTGCATTAAAGATAGCACACTCAGGAGGGAATGCTAGACGTAGGGGCTGCTCCTGACCATGCGCCCTGGACTCTGCTCTAGCTGACAAAGAGAAACGCTTGTCCTCGGTTGTCCTACTATAACATGGTGTCGGCATCACTGCTCTCGTAGGTAAGCCACGCTGTCTTTTGTCACTGTTCTTACTGCGTTTCTCCATAGTCCTGACCTCCATACACATGGGGAAATGACTGACCCCTTACGTCACTGCCCATGACCCTACCACAAGAGAATGCGCGCTAGAGGAAGAACAAGGCCAGGCATTCCCAGCTCTTCCTGGACTGGTGGTTTGCTTCAGGCTAAAAGGTAGAGAAGCAGGAAGCATGCAGAACTGGAAGCTGGATGTGAGGGCAATTAGGCTGTGCATCTGTTGCCTCATTGATCACCAGGGTTGATGGGGCTGATCTGGCTGGCCAAGGTAGTGGCCTCCAGTGTTCTGTGTGCACCCCTCCTGAAGCTGCGTGCTCATCTGAAGAGGATGACCACTCGCATCAGCTGTATAAGCAGCTGGGCTCTCCTGCTAGAAACTGCAAATGAGCTGTCAGAACAGGAAGCTGAGATGGCAAGGGTGACTATTTTTCAGTCATCTTACACTCTCACAGCTGCCGGGAGGTAAAGTCCATGCATGCTTTCATATCCATTCAAGAGACTTCCCATATGAATTATTTCTGTTCTTTATTCCCACACACACCCTAATGCAGGCAATAGTTTACTCTTAGTAGCTTTAGTTTTGAAAAAGTTATGACTAGGAATCCCTGAACAATTATGCTTTAATAGCAAATGAGAAATCACGCGCTGCCCTTCAGACTGCGTCTGTGCCTTGCCCTCTGAGCGGTTTGCCTTGGAGAGCCTGCCTGTGCACTGCAGTAGCCTTCCTCTGCAGAACGGCCTTCAGCTATGTTGACAATACAGAGAAAATGAAGTCCCATCAAGGCCCCTTTCTTCGTATTTGACTCTAAATAACTTTTGACTATTTCCAAAAGGTAAATCTGTCCTCAAAGGATGAAACTATCAACAGAATGCAAAAGAATGTGCAAATTATTCAAATTATTCATTCAATAATTATGACCAAGCTGCCAAGACACCAGGGAGATGAGATGAAAAAATGATTTTAGTTCCTGCTTTTAAGCAGCTGATATTCTTGGGGGAAAACAGATATTCACAATTCACTATACTAAAAAAGCAGGAGCATGTGTGTGTATAGTGGGAGCCCCGGACAAGGGCTGCCTTGGGAAATGCTGCACACAAAGATGCTGTCCCTGGAATATATTGCATTGTTGTGACAGACCTAAGGAATGTGCAAGCAGAGAAAATTCTGCCTTCATTTCTGGATAACCACCTTTCATCTCCGTATAAATGCATTTGGCCTGATTCATTTGCAAGAGTATAGAAAGACTCTGCTACCATGTGATGGCCTGTCCATTAGCCCTTTAGACTGTTCAGAGAAAATAAATAACCAGGACATCGTGTGATTCTTGGTTGGTTGTGTATTTCTCACATTGAAGTCATCTGCTGCCATAGCACATGCAACAACTGTGGATAAAATGATTAAAAAGGATCGCATAAAAGATTCCTCAAACTAGAACGGCAGGACATAAACAGGAAGTCGTAGGCAGAGGTCTGGGGAGAGTGGGTCTGCAAGTCAGTTAAATAAGTGGCCTTCGCTGAAGTGATCAGTGTGTGGGCACCAGGCACTGAGCTGTGCTCTTATGGGGCGGTCACCACTTGGGAAATCATCCTGTAGGGCCAGTGCAGGATTTCTGACCAGGTGGCTTGGTCCTAAGCAGTGAACTCAAAGGTTTGGATGTAGGACTCCTTCTCGGAGGTCATGATTACTCCTCTTATGCCCTGCATAATATGAACACATCTTCCTTTGACCCTGAAGAGCATATACAGTATGTCACTTGAGAAAAGGCTGAAGATACTAAGGGGGGAAAATACACTGAAGGGCTAGGAGTGTCAGTTGGTAATAGCACTCTTGGCCGGCATGAAGCGATTAACACCTTGCCATGTTTTCCCTTCCTGTGGACATTTTTAAGTTTCATGCACATTCATCACATTTCCACAGTGGAGGAACCACTGAGATACTATCCAAGAGCCAACAGCCCTAAACAGAGCAAGTGCTGTTGAAGTAAGTTATTTAGAGTATTGAGAAGCACATGTTCTCTGTACAGCACTGCTATGTAATTAAGCAGAGGGCAGCTGGGGGAAATACACAGGAGCTTTTACAGTTAGCATCTCTGCTTCCATGCCAGTGGACATAAAATTATCTTCTCCCACTTGGGAAAGTATGAGATTCACTTTCACCAAAGCTTTTTAACTACTGTGAAAGATGGAAACAGGTTTTTTTTGTTTTGTTTTGTTTTGTTTTGTTTTGAGAACTGTTTTCAAAGGAAAAAGTCTGCCAGGTCTCAGCATGAGCACTGTGGAATAACTCAGATGGCAGAGTTGGGTGGCACCTAGACACCTCACGTGCTTCTGGTGCCGAGGGGTAGACCAGCCACATCTGTAGAAACAGCGTCCACAGTTGGTCTCTCCATGTGACCTAGGGCAGCCTCCGAGAAGCTGTGGTGGTCAGAGCTCCCAGGGAGAGTGTTCCTGAGGACGTGACAGTGGGTGCCTTCAAGTGTGTCCCTGTGGAATTCATGTGCGTTGTTGCTGATGAGTTCTACGGGAACCACCACAGCACCCTCTCCCAAGTGTTCCTCCAGCCTGTGGCCCCAGGTTCTCAGCAGATGTTTTTTCATAAATCTTTTTCTTTTCCCCAACCCACCAGTTCCAAGCTTAGGGCCTAGAACCTGCACCTGTATCCCAGTGCCTCTCTAGTCAATGGGGCGGGCAGGAAAGGCAAGGGGGGCAGTGGCAGTGGCATACATGGAAAGTGCAAGTGGAGAGCACTGCGGCAGACTGGGCAGGGCCAGCTGTTGGTTCCAGCTGGACATAGGAGGTTGGGCTCTGTATTTACAGGCTTTTCCTTTTTAGTAGGAAACTAGATTCTTTTTGTGTTACTAGGGATTGAGCCCAGGATCTTGCTAAAACTAAACGCCCCAGGCTGGCTGCAATCTGTAATCCTCCTGCCTCCCAAGTAACAGATTCTGGGAGTGTGCCGTCATGCCCAGCACAAGGATTGCGGTTTCTACAGATCTTGGATTTGTATTTGTTCATGGAAACCTCTGCGTTGGTGTGTGGAATCCCCCTTCCTCTGTAGTTGTTGCTAATTTCAACATTTGCAGGGAACATCTCTTGAGAATGTGAGTTCTCAATAAGTGAAAAGCACCCTTTCTTCACCTGCACTTGAATGACTACATCCAAAGCATTGAAGTGCATTAATTAGCTGTGTGATGTCTCTAAACTGAATTGACTAAGGAGTCGGCTTCTAATGATTAGCTGCATAAAACGGAAGAAGAGCTTTAATTTTGAACAAAGGCTGGCTTACATTTTACATTCTCAACACTTCTGAATATGTGTTACAATTCACACTTGTATTAAGAGTGATGACTTCTGTTTAAAAGAGGGTGAGGATAATAAATTTTTATTTACATCCCTTAGCTTGGCACTTGGGACCTTCCTATTACCAATTATCACTGTAAGGGCAAAATAAGAACCATGGAAAAAATAGACATTATGAGTAGTAGCCAGGACAAGGAGATTTGTTTGTTTGTTTGGTTTTGGTTTTTTGTGTGTTTTCTTGAGATAAGGTCTCTCTACGCAGCTAAAGCTGGCCTTGAGCTCACTTTTGTAGCGCAGGCTGGTCTCGAACTTGCACCAGTTCTCCTGCCTCAGCCTCCCAAGTGTTGGGACTACAGGTTTGCGCCACCACGGCCCAGCTTCAGGACAAGGGGATTTTAAAAACATCTTTTGAGGTTTACTTACTTTCTGTCCTCCTTAAATGAATTAGTAAACTTATAAGCACTCCCCTCCCTCTAAGAAGAAATGTCCTGGTGATACCAAACAGGATGCAACATGCTGAATGGCCTTCATTTTCATTTTAGAAATTTGAGTCTTTGTGAAAATGTTCCTGGCAGTGTCCGCCTGTCCCGTTTCGTTCATTCTTAGCACTGGATAAAGCCAAGAGTGAGACTTGCATACAGTCCTCATTTTAACTACACTAATTGGTTGTAAAGGTGGCACTATCCTTAGCAACATGCCTGATGCACTGTGGTATTAAAAGTAGCTCTTTTTCTCTGTGAAAATAAAATTTGTGATTTTTCTATATTATGTACAGTACTAACTGCAAAATGCATTGTAAGATCTAAAACTAGGAAGTGCTATTGTTACTCCTCTTGTACCACAATTTGGAAGAATGAAAGCAGGAGGCATTTCCAAAGAACTTGCTGGGGAGCGTGTCAGATGCAGCAGCACAGCCAGTGGGAGCTGCAGAAAAGACACCCTCTGATGTTTACATGCTGTGTCACGGTGTGCTCCTCACTGAACCCTAGAGCTCAGGTCCAGAGGGGATGCGATGGTCACCAGGACTCTCTGCAGATCTCCGTGTGCCCTGGCCGTGGAGCAGGGACCCCTCTCTGCAGCTTCCAGACTCACCTCCAATGCTTGCTCATTTCCCAGCAGTCAGTACTGCCAGGACCTGCCGTTAGCTATAGGACAGCTTTCTGCTGAAGCAGGCCTCTGCCTGACCTGCCTTAAGCTTGTCACAGCCGTATTTTGAAAGCTTTAAAAACCTGTATTTTGCATCACTTTACAATATGCCTTCTTACCAGATGGATTCTTTTCTTGCATATGTATTTAAACATGAGCCTTATATCAGCAGAATATATATCAGCATATCAGCATAAAAGTGACTAGCACATGACACAGGTTTAAAAGAGGGTGAGGATAATAAATTTTTATTTACATCCCTTCGCTTGGCACTTGGGACCTTCCTATTACCAATTATCACTGTAAGGGCAAAATAAGAACCATGGAAAAAATAGACATTATGAGTAGTAGCCAGGACAAGGAGATTTGTTTGTGGAAGGAAGTGGAATGTATGAAATGATGTGTTTATGTCAGTCTTGTGCTCATTGACCATTGCATTGTCTTCCATAGCATAATTTAGTAGTTTCAAGTGCATTAATGTAGGGCATCATGTACTATGAAGACCAAGATTGTGACTTGTATATCATGTTTAACTCTTAAAAGTATGGCATCTCTAACATAGCTGTTTGTCCTTAGACGACAGCTGATTCAGTCCACGTGGCTTGTTAGCCCTGTACATCTTGGAAATATTCCTGGATGTGTTGTACACAGGTTAGAACCTAGGGCTCGCTCAAGGGTACCCTGAGAAGAAGTTGAAAACAGAAGGTTAGAGTTTGGGCAGTGCCCAGAGGATGGATCACAGACGGTATATGCGACAGTGTTGAGATATCTAATTGACATGTCACTGTTAACAAATGTATAATGGCACAAGGCACAGGAAATTTCATTACATCGCTGGCAAATTCACATTGAAAGAAAGAAGGACAGATGGTTGAAAACAGCCATAAAATATTCTATTACATGTCTGCAGAAATCATTAGCCAGCAGTTAAAGAGATGTTATTAATGGATCAGACTCACTGGGGGAACCTTGTTTCTGTAATGCCCATTAGAGCAATGATACGTCTGGTATTTTTAATGTAATCGGGGCCAAAAACAAACATGTCTTTCTACGTAATTAGAAAATGGATTTATTGACAGTGAAGAAGCTACTCTCCAGCTTGATTTGAGATCATTTGTAGAACTTACTATTTTTATCATGTGCCACCAAAGAGTAAAATGTAACTGGTGCTAGAGCACTGAAAAGATGCTAATTGCCTTATAATATTGGTAGATTTAGGGTAGGTTAGAAAGGGGTACAATTGTGAAACTCATCCAAAGTTCAGTTTTACACAGCTATCAATAACCAGTTATAAACTATGCAGAAGCAAATTTAATACCCCAAGTGCTTTAAGTTGGCTCTGTAAAAGTAATGCAGATACCAGGATTTTGACCATGAGACTTAGAATGATTTTCTGTGCACATTATTGACCAAGACACTGCCCAGCTTCACAGCAATGAATTTTGCAAAAGATAAAGAGCTCACGCCTCAGCCTAGCTCAGCCTCAGCAAGAAGGACTTGCCCTGGAATGTCTTACAGTGTGAAACAGGGTAGGGGCTAGACAGTTTAATGTCTCTAACATGGAAGAAGAAAGGAAAGAGGTGTTCATGGGACTCTGCTCATTTTCTTGCACAGTGCGGGGCTTCCTGTCTCTTAGAGGTATTGCGGATGCACCCACAAATCGTCTTTTGTGTGCTCTTTCTTTTTCTGTGCTTTCCAGGAGTAGTTGCTGTTGAGGGAACCATGCTCTGCACATCAGCAGGATATGCGTGCCTTCCCAGCATTTTGGAGCTCATGGGTGTGCAGCCCATTTCCACTGTGACCTTTCAGACGAGCTGCCACCCCCAGGCTTCCAGACAGCCCCATCAGCTGAGTCTCCAGGGAACCTTTAGGGTATGAGTAAGGTTCACGCGTTGCAGCCTAGGGTACTGATGGGATGCAAACGCCGCATTTTTGTATCCAGAAATTCACCCCCTAAAGGACCTGACCAGAGTAATATTCAGAGACAGCAGGCCTGTGCTTGTCCCTACATGGCTGGGGTAGGGGTCACTGTTAAGTGTATGGCCTGTGCCCCTGGGGGGTGATTTATGGGGATCTGCACTAGAAGCTGATGAGCTCTGAGTAGGTTTCTCCCCATTCATAATTCTTCCTTTATCCTTTCCATCTAAAAATAGTAATAAAAATATTTTAAAATGCTTTATAAATGTGCCGTGTTTGATCTGAGCACCAACAACACCAGCGTGAAAGCCTCCTAGCCGCACATTGTGCTCCCCAGGTGTCCACCACCGTGAGGTGCTCTCTCCTCACTCCAGACTCAGGAAATGTTTATGTGGTTGGTTAGCAGGCATCAGCGAAACTACTGAAATCCTGTATTCATGTAGCCATCTTTAAAAGGAAAAAGTCACAAAAAGCACTTTATACCTAATTACATTTTGGCCAAGAGCTTTGAGATTATGTCTACGCAATCGATCGCTAATCTATGATCCATGGGCTCCAGTGAAGTCTTCAGCTACAGGGTCTCACTAACCAGTGGTTTTTGGTTTGGGTTATGATTACCTTCATACCAGTTAAAGATGAGATTACTCATTATAAAAATAATGAGAACAAAATCATTTTGTAAAGAGGTAAAGGACTTTAGTACTCTAAGCTTAAAGTCCAGAGTGAGGACCAAGGGGTATAATTGGATGATGCGCAGTGGTATGCTTAGCATTTGTAAGGGCCTGATTCCCCTCTTACTCTGCGTGTGTGTGTGTGTGTGTGTGTGTGTGTGTGTGTGTACGTGTTGTCCCATAAGGGAAGTATTAGACTTTAAGCAAAAGAGAGTCAAAGCACATTGTTTGTTTTTCCCCTCCTCTAAATTCTTACCTTGAAAATTTCAAGAATACAAAAGAAGGGAGAAAGCAAATAGTAATGAAGCCCTCATTCCCTGCCGTGCCACTCGGAGTTGACCCCGGCACCCCATGTCTGCCCACCCTTGTTTGCTGCTCTCCTCCCTCCATGTCTGACTCTGTCTCCCGCTTGAATTTTTCCTCCTGAACCATCTGAAAGTACGTTGCATACAAATGGCGCTTCCATGAATTCTTCAACACGTCTCCTAAAACCAAGCATGTTTACATAACTGCATACCAATATCAGACTGAAACATCAATAGCGCAATACCGCAAATTGCTATGAAATCCAGTCCATTCCAGATTTCTCTGTACTGCTCATCAGGGTCCAGAAAAGGATCCACCCGGTGACCATATTTCCTTTGTCTCAGTCTGAACACAAATAAAAATTAGTAAAAGTAGAAAGGATGCAAGATGGCTCCAGTGAGCCTGGTGGCAAAGTGGCAAACTAGAGGTCTGAGAACGCAAGGTGAAGGGGTTTCTTCGGTTGGCTTGAAGAATAAGAATGGGAAACAGGGGACCTGGTGGCCTAACCACCCACAGGCCTTTGCAGGAAGCATTCGCAAGGGACAAGCCTTTGCCTTTCAGAGAAAATTAAAGATTCAGCAAAATTACAAGAAATTGCAATGGAAGGAAAATAAGACTAGGACATCAAGGGAATCCCAGTTCCCAGATCAGTACCCACATCACTTGAAACATCGTTATTTAGCTGAAGAGGAAAGACTCAAGAAGCAACTAAAAAGAGCTGACCAGCCTTCATCAGAAGAAAAAGTCAACCAGCCTTTGCCTAAGGAACAGTGTAGAACTGATGGTGCTTTGTGTAAAGAC
>PVKN010028439.1:0-13253 GCA_004027915.1 Capromys pilorides
TTACGTTGTCTGAGTTGCTTACATATTTTGTATATTTAATCCCATATTGGATTATCATTTGCAAATATTTTCTCCTATTTCATAGGTTGGTTTTTTTACTCTGTTGATTGTTTTCCTGGCTGTGAGGAAGGTTTTTGGCTGAATATAATCTCATCTATTTTTTGTTTTTGTTGCTTATGTTTTTAGGATCAGATTCCTTTTCTTTAAGTTTTGTCCAAATTAATGTCAGGGAACATTTTCCTCCTATTTTCTTCTAATAGTCTTACAGTTCAAGTCTCTCATTTAAGTCTTTAAACCATTTTCAATTCAAAACAGTTTGAGTAGAGATCCAAACTCATTCTTCTACAGAGGAATATTAAGTTATCTTACAATCACTTGTTGAAGTGATTGCCCTTTCCCCTTGTGTGTCCTTGACAACTTTGTAGAAAATCATGAATGAGTAGCTTCATTTCTGGCTTTCTACTCTGCCACTGATCTATGTTTCTATTTTATGTTAACTAATATTGCTCCAGTTATTAGAACCTGTATATATTTTGAAACACACTAGTGTGATGTCTAGAATGTTTTCTTTCAGCTGATGATTTGTGCCTCAGTTATTTTGTATTCATTGTAGTTTCATGTGAATTTTAGTATTTTTTATTTATGAAATTCTAATATGGATTTCACTGAATCTGTAGATCCCCCAGGGTAGTATAGATATATTTTAATGTTAATGCTTTCAATCCATAAATATAGACTGTTTTCATTTATTTGTGTCTTCTTCAATCTCTTTTTACTTCTCAGGGTACAGACCTTCCACTCCCTTCATTAAATTTCTTCCTAAACTTTATTTGTTTATTTATTAGTTATTATAGATTGAATTGTTTTCATAATTTTAGAATAGTTCATTGTTAGTCTACAGAAATAATACTGATTTTTGTATATGAATGTTATGTTCTTGACTAAGTTATCAATAACAAGTAAATCCTGGGTTCACCAAATTCCCTTAAAGCAAAATTGATTATAATAATCCTGAGGAAAACGTTTTTTATCAGCATTAGGGGTGTTGCCTAACGTTAGAATTTCTGAAGACTAGGGCCAGCCAAATAGCTCAGCAGATTTAAGCCCCTGCAAGCAGGCCAGGGGCCAGGCGTTCAATCCCTGGGCCTGCCATGCCAGCCCCCCCCCACACACACACCCCCACACCCACACCCCAGGCTCCCTCAGACTGTTGATCTGGGAGGCTGTAAATAGGTGGATTGCTGCCAGTCCAATCTAGTAGTAAGACCCTGAACATCCTGTAGAGCCTTCCCTAAAATACAAAAAAAAAAAAAAGAATTTCTGAAGACTGTTAGAATTTCTACAGACTTTGAGGAAGAAATGGCTTGAATTCTATATAAACTTATGATTATTTCTCTCACTCTTTCTACAGGAATTAGAAATAATAACCATTCCAAGGACGTTAGATTCATTGAACATTTGTGGGAGCATTGGTTGATATCATACTTGCTTCCATGAAAGAGCTGTTTGAAATCAGGGACCATCATTTATTCCATAAATAATTGTTGTGCCTACTATTGTTGGCCCTGTGAAGTGAAAAAGAATGCTGGGCCTGCCCTCCTGGGGTTTCCAGATTGAGAGAAGAATCGTGCAACAAGAACATGGATACACAAGGACTGAGCCAATTGTTTCACTTCTGTCCTCTCTCATTTTATTCATCCAAGTAACTTATTTAGACTTATTTCATGGCCACAAGTAAAGGACAGTATCAACTGTTCAGGATTTGGCTCAGTAATTCTTTTAAGGGGTTCATTAGACAAGCTAGCCTGAACTGGACTACTAAAGTGCTTCTCACTGGAGAAAAAAAAGCCTTGAACCAGTTGGCTTTCTACTGTGGAGGCTCCATTCTGAGCACTCAGACCTTCCACTGGGACACTGGAAAGACAGTCAAGAGATACTTACCCTGCACAGGAGACCTAGGCTATCACCCTGGCAGAGCTATGACTTGTAGAAGACTTGGGAAGCACATTCAGCTTCCAGAAAGCAGGAGAAAATGGCAAGTAGCAACTGCCAGTGCAGTTTTCCTCTTTATTCTCTGCCAGTTCAAACAGTAAAGCATGATGTATTGGAAGTGCTTCATTATTCCCCTATTATCAGTCCTCTGGATCAGGGATTCCAAAATCTGGTGCCACAGACATGGGCTCCAGGAATTCTTAAAATGTAGGTAGTGAGCAGGGAGGTGGTACGTACCTATAATCCCAGTACTCTGGCAAGCAGAGGCAGGAGAATCACAAGATCAAGTCCACCCCAGGCATCTTACTGACTTGGGAGATCCTGCCTCAAAAGAGAAAAATGGGCTGGATATTGAGGCCAGTGCAAAGGCCTTGGGTTCTATATCTACAGAGAGAGAGAGAGAGAGAGAGAGAGAGAGAGAGAGAGAGAGAGAGAGAGAGAGAGAGAGAATGTGCATTTCCTAGACATGGAGCTCATGGCTTTTGTCCTCTTCTCAGGAGACTCTCAGCTTTAAAGGTTAACGTTCTCATTTAGCCATGCAAGCAGAGCTGCAAGCATAGGATGCAGCGCAGTGAATCCGTGTTCTGCAGCCAGTCATCCAGAGGATGGCATTCAACCACCATGGAAGAAAACAGACAACAATGGACAATAAGTTCTCTTAGGCTCCTTGCAGGCTTCTGAGTATCTTAGCTACATTCCTCACTGAATCTCCTTGTGGTTTAGAAGACAAATGCCAGTATCATCACACTCACTTTACAGATGAAAAATAGGAGGCTTAGGAGAGTTAAGTAGTTAAGCTACCCTCGCTGCTAACACATGACAGAGCTTGCATTCAATTTTAGGACTAACTAGCTTCGGGCCACATATTTAATTACTTCCCTATCCTCTTCCTATGGCCAGAAGTCCTTGTCATCTCTCCTGGGGGCCAAAGAGTCCTAATATTAGACAGTGCTTCCAACCAACCCCTTTTTAGTTTAAATCAAATCTGAGACTGGTACCAGACGGCCCCCACAGGTATGTCTGGCAATTCTGATTTTAAAAAAAAAAAAAGATAAAGGAAAACCAGACAAGTTCCCAAGGTCTCTCTGCCAAAAGCACTCATGCCTGGTGTGTGTGTGTGTGTGTGTGTGTGTGTGTGTGTGTGTGTGTGTGTGTGTGTTTCAAAGAAGCATTGTGCATCTAATTATAGGTAAATAGATGAACATAATAGTCTCTGTTCATTTAACTATAGTCTGTTCAAAGGTGAGAACCCAACTCCACCACCCTCCGTGAAGGTTGCTTTACCAAGATTCATAATTCACCTCAACTCTACCACAATCCTCGTACCTACTACAAGGCAGCAGGCCCCAAGCAACCCTGGGTAGGAGAGCGGCCACAAAAGTGAATAAAGCCTCAAATTCATCCATTCTCTGGGGAAAGAAAGAAGGATGCGTTTGTGTGATTGATACAATCTTAAGCATTAGGGGCTCATTATTGGTTCCAATGCTTCTACAAGGTCAGATTACAGAATGATAATGCCAAAGGTCACGGTTGTCACCACTGACTACTGAGGAAGAACATCAGGGCTGACGTGTTATGTTCAGTGTCCTCACAAGTTTACGAACTAGGCTTTGTTGATCGTTTTAGAAATGAAATCGAGTTGAGAAAATTGTACTGCAGCACACTGCCTGATGACTAAGTTACTGAGCTTGATGGAGTTGAGTCAAATCTCATGGCTCCCGGAGTCTTTTCTTTCCCTTATCTTCTCTGGGGAATGCTTTCTTGCAAGGTGAATGAGGTCCCAAGTTTCTCTTTGTCCACTTATTCTCCTGAAAAGGATATTCAAAATACTGACATAAAAAATAACTTTTAATTTTAGATTGGAGATTGTGCCATATGCAATAGGAATCCTGAACAGAGAAAGAACTAAAGATTTCAGGTCCTAACCTTCCTTTGCAATGTCAATTTTTAAAAGTCTACTACTGACCACCTTCCATCCACTTCTTCATGGGTAGCTCACGTCCTCAAACATAAGCATAGGCCTAGTTTCCATGTACCCAGCTTTCTCCAGAGTTGCCTAACATTACCCAATTAAACTGATTTCTTTTGCATTAAGAGATCATATAAGAAATTGTACCAACTTCCTTCCATCCAGGCAGGGACATTATCTAGTACCCATCTGTACACTATAGTTAATTATTTATAGAATTCCTTCACAGTTTAGGTGATTCCAGTAAAGTACAATACACACCAAAAAAAAATCTGCTAGAAAGATTAGTTTCCATTGCTTCATTAGGTTATAAAGCAACCATATCATTGACATTTAGGTCCCAAGCATCAGATTGTAGGGAAATGCCTTGCGCAAGTGTTGCTTTATTATTATGGATTACTCTGATTCCCAAAAGCGTTCTAGGCAAAGTCCGCCACCCATATTGGTCCCTCACTGCACTCTCCAGAGCCTTGCACTATGGTAGGACAACAAGGGTTGCACAAGATCTGATGCGATGTGCTGAACAGAGAAATAATAAATTTTAATTTATTGAAGTTGTTGAGTATTAAAGATGCCATAAAATTCCTACCATTATTATTCCTAATGAGGGTTAATGGGGGGCAATTATGTGGTGTCTTTGATCCAGACTGCTCTGAACTTTACAGGACAGGAAAGTTAAACTTACCAATCAGTTAGCACAACCTGGGTGCTCCAAGGCCCCCAACTTTATGCTTTATTAACTAGGCTCATAAAATTTCTCATTTAATATTTTGAAAAACTGCTCAAATAAAGAGAAAGACTAGTCTGTTTTCAAATCATGTGCGACCCAAGAAATCTGGGGTGGGATTTTAACATCCTAATATGTGCACTACTAACTCTGAAGCAGGTGCTCTCTGAGAATGCATGCCAAAAGGGGTGCAGCTGGCATGTCTAGGGAGAGGGCAAACCTCTCCTGACAAGCTGCGGGCCACCACAGACCTCTGGTGGCAGGAGCAGGCATTTTAGTCATTCTAAGCCCTCCTTGCCCACTTTGCTTTCTGACTTGAACAATAAGGTATTAGGACAAACGCTACTTCAAACTTTTGGAAAACAGATCATTTAAGTCAGCTCAAAGTCAGGATTAAGAGACGGTAACTCACAGAGCCCAGCGGGGTAAGAACAGCTCACCCAGCCCTGCTTCAGGCATCCCCGTGCCTCTGAGCTATGCTGCCTCCCTTTCTTCCTCTTCTTCTTCACTGAGAGTTAAATTTGAAGAAATTTCTATTATTATTGCCATTCATTTAAAAATCAAGGGAGAGGGCTGGCGAGTTAGCTCAGCAGACTAAGTGCCTGATCAAGCAAGTGCTGGGATCGAGGTTCAGTCCCCGGCACCACATGTGCCACCGGCCTGGCCTCCAGGTGTGCTGAGCTGGCCACAGAGACCAGGCATGGTGGCACACACCTTTAATCCCAGCACTGGGGAGGCTGAAAACAGGAAAATTGCTATGAGTCCAAGCTGCATGACGAGATTCTATACCAAATAAATAAATAAAACTTTAAAAAAGGAAAAAAAAGGCAAGGCACTGCTATCTCTAGTTATTTTTCATTTGTGTTGTTTTGTGCGTGTGTGTGTGGGTTTTTCTAGCAATGCTGGGGCTGAAGCCCAGGGCTTCTGCCCTAAGCTGCAAACCGTGCTCTTTGAGACAAGGTCTCGCTAAATTCCTGGGCTGGGCTTCAAGTGCAGTGCACTTCCTCAGCCTCCCAGAGTGGTAGCACTGCAGGTGGGCACCACCGTGGCTGGCTTCACTGTCTGTGTGCAAGATTTACGGCTGGAAGTTCTAGAAACAAAAACGTGGGAGTGTTTTCTCTCCAGTAGAGGTACCCATTGCCTCCCACAGAAGCAAAACGCTCAAACTATGGCCAGTGCTCACAGTTCACCTTCTGACTCCAGTTAAAGGCTTCCAGATGAGCAGATGGCAGTGGATGCAGGTGCCAGGAAAGAACTCAAAGCACAGGCTGCGTCCCCTTGTGGCTCCTGTGACAAATCACCGCAAACCAAGTGACTTGCCCCAAGCAAGTTTGTTATTCCATAAATCTAGAGCTCAAAAATACCGAACAGGTCATACAGGCTGAGCAGGACTGTGTTTCTTCCAAAAGCCCCGGAAGCTGGTTTCCTCCCCTTCTCTAGATGCAGAAGCCACGCATTCTCCCAACCCCACCTCACAACCTCTTTGACCATCATCAAAGTCTCTGCTTCTGTGGCTACCCCTCTTCTCTCTCCTTCCATCCCTCCCGCCTCCTTTTCACAAGACCCCCTGTGATTCCATAGAGTACATCAGAGAATCCACAACAATGCCTTACTTAAATATCCTTAATTCATTCACACCAAAAAGCTCCTTTTGTCATAAGAAAATACCCACCATGCCAAGAAACAGATGAAGACATATCAGGGGAAGGACATTACTCATCTTGCCTTGCTGAAAACAACAGGACTGAGAATCGGAAATCAGGGTTGAGGAAGGATAGTCCCTTAGGTGGATGTGAGAAGGTCTGACATTCTGAGAGACAAGTATCTAAACCATGGAGGACAGGTCAAGTGTGAGAAAATTTTGGAATCAAGTTTTGGAGTCAGGCAAACATGAGAGCTCAACGCCCTTATACGGTAAGTAGATTAGTAATAGTGTCTACCAATGGGCTTGATATAGGGGAAAGAAACTTCCAGCCTGAGAGATACCTGGGATGAGTTTGTGGACTCTAAAACCAGAGAATGAATTTTAGGAACAACGGAGTTTAAAAGCAGAACATATTTATTAGAGGAAAGAAAGCTTCTGTTTGAGAGAGGGTAAGAAGTGGGACCAGAGCAAGTTGTCTAGGAATCTGTCTGTTCTAAGGATTTTTATAGAGCAAAATCATGAGGTATGAGGTAAGGTGAGGTGAGGTGAGATGAGATGAGGTGAGGTGAGGTGAGTCTAAGGTGGAAAACATGGGAACTTGAAAGGTGGACATGAGGTGACACAAAACTTGGTCAACCAATGAGATTACAAGCACAATTGTTCAGGTAAAATTGATTAAATCAGGATCAAATGGAGAAACCAATTGTGCAGCAAGTGGGCATGAGTGCCGAACAAGGCTTTTCATGTAGGGGGTTGTGTTAGTGACTCTTTCTGGCTTTCTCAAGGTGATAGAGACCTGCTTAGAATATCAATCCCTTGACCAATTTGCTCTTTGTGGAAGCCTGAGAGAATGTTTTCTCTTAGGTGACTCTCCTTAGGCACACTATACATCATCGATCACTTTCCTCAGTAGCCCCATAATCTCCTTAACCAGAATATTTGGGATATCACTGAGTTACAGGATGTTACAATACAGATTCTCTTATGTCCTAAGTCCTCACTGACCTTGAAGGGCTAGGGCCAAAATATTAGCTATCCTTGTAGCCCTTCTTTTTCTCTAATTTTTTGGCCTGCAAACTTAAGTTATTAGCCATCCAGAAGCAGGAACTTCTGGGGAGATAGCTCAGTAGAATAAGCACTTGCCTGGCAAGTGCAAGGGCCTGAGTTCAGTCCCTGGTTCCACACACACACACAAAAAAAGAGTAACCATCCAGAAGAGAAGCTTAATGATATTATTACCCTATAACATAGGCACTTGAGCTTAACATCACTGTCTTTCTGAATATCCTTAGACTTAACATGGAACTGGTATTTTCCAACAATCGTTGACATTCTAATCTTTAAATAAAAGTTGAGAAGGGTGTTTTTCTTTTTTTTGCTGGCTCAGGCTGCCTCAAGGGCAGGTCCAGAATGGCAGGTGGAACTGTGGATCAAACTGCAATCCCCTGCGCCAAGGGCCATGACTCATCCAGATGGCTGACACTGACAAATTTCCATAAACTGCTGTACATGGTTTCAGGGCAAATCCTGAGGGATTTGACTAACCTTGTCAGATACAAAAGTTACATTTTTTATTATATAGATCTTGCTTTATCTTGGTCTTAACCATCCAGCAGAAAAGTTTAACCACAAGGTATAAAAAGCAAAGCCATATCAATATGCTGAGCTGTAAAAGGTTCAAGTCAACAACTTCTGACACTGCCAGTTCTGCTGATAATCCACTACTATTATGGAATATTGGACTATATTGGGTTATTTTACTGAATTCATGCACGGACAATAGTTGAATGGCAATGGAACACTCACGTCCGACAAAAAAAAAAAAAAAGAGGATTTAAATAAAGAACCATTTTGTAGTGAAAAAATAGGATAGATAACTTGCTCTTGATCATCCAGCAGAAAAGCTTAATTACAAGGCATAAAACAGAGAGCTATATTAGTATGATGAGCTGTAAGAGGCTTAAGCCAACAGCCTCCAACATAACTAGTTTCACCAGTAACCCACGGCAATTATGGACTGTTGGACTATGTATACAACTACTCCCTCTTAGTACAAAGAAAAGAATTTCTTTTTCCTTCCCTACTAATATGGATTAGAAAATTTATTATGTGTATACCTTGTGCTCTGTATAACTACTATGAGGACAACAATATTCAATGTGTCAATTATCGTGAATGTACTACTAACATGCTTTGAAAATATCATTGTTATTTCTTATTAAAAATAAAAAAAATTTTAAAAATAAAATAAAATGAATATTCCTAAATTAAAAGAAAAAAATCCCACGATTTCTAGCACAGCACTAATTCCAAAATCACTGATCCTGATAATACCCCTCTTATGTGAATACACAGTGAAGCTCGTGGGTGTAAGAAACTCACCCTAACTCCAGAAGCACATTTGATCTGTTGTTTTGTATCTATACGTGTTTAGAGGTTGAAAATAGCTGCAGTATTTGGGACTGAATCCAGGACTTTCACACCAAGCTGCATCCATAGCCTTTCATTTCTGAGGCACTGTCTTACTAAGTCCATAAATTTTCCAGGGTGGGTTTGAACCTGAGACTCTTGGGGTCCTAGCCCCCCAAGAATGCTAGAATGATAGGTATGCACCACTACACCCAGCTTTGATCTTTTGGTCACTGTGGCCTCTCATACCACTGAAAAGGGTCTAACTTCCTTAACATATAAAAAGTTCCTTTGAGGGGCTGGAGAGATAGCTCAGTAGAATAAGCTCTTGCCTGGCAAGCACAAGGACCTGAGTTCAATCCCCTATTCTGCCAACAAAAAAAAAAAAAATTCCTTTGAAACTATAGAGTAACAGCAACAAGAAACTTGGGCAAGCCCTAAGAAACTAGTATAGCTTCAAAAAATAAAATGTACTTATAGTTCATTCACACAATATTGAAAATGTAACCAATAGAAAAAAATAAAAAATGTATCTATGATGAACAAATATTTTTAAATGAAAAGAAAACCAACCACACCCAGATAAGAGAAATATAAATTCAAACTATCATTAGGCATTTTTCCTCTTGTCAAAATGGCAAAAATTAAAGAGGCAAGTAAACACACTGTGTTGGTAATGTTGAAGGAAAACCGATAGCTTCACACAGCACTGTGGTAATGTCAATTGCTATAATCATTGTAATGGATGCTTAATGATATCATTACAGACACTTTTGAAAAATGCTGAGAAAATGCTTACAGTATAATACTAGGTTAAAAAAATCCAAAACATATATAACATGATATTAGAAAAAGAAGTACTGGAAGAAAATATGTCAAACTATAATAAAAGCTGCTTGTTCACAGTCCAAAAAAAATAGGGTAGATATATAGCTACTTTCTCTTAGTTCAGTGAGAAGAAAGATTTGTACTAATAGTGTTTAGACAAGATATCATGTCTGCATTTTGTACTCTGAATAACTACTACAAAGACAATAATATGCAATGTATTAATTATTGTAACTGTCCTACTAACCTGTTTTGAAACAGTCTCATAGCTATTTCTTTCTCATTAAAATTAATAAATAATAGAATATCAATCCCTGGTGTTCATCCTTAGGGAGGTATGTATTTGTCTGATCTTTTGTCTTGAGCTGTGGCCCACAGCAGGAGTGTCTGTCTGTCCCACAGTTGCAAGGCACCTTGTCTTCCATTCTGGATCCTTCAAGGGCCCTTCCCAGTCTGATGGCATATAACATTTCTAGATAACTCAGCTGCTGCCTAAACAGGCATGTAATGAGGACTTTAATGGATGACATATGCAAACAAGCTGGACATGATGAGCATGCGACACAGACAGGCGGAGCTCGGGGACAACGTCTGCAGTGCCCTTCACACTCTTCCTTCCCTTCAGGACTGAAAGGACACAGTAGAAGAGAAATTGTAAATGAAAAATCGTGGTACCCTGCAAATGAGCATGAAAACACAGAGCAGTGCCTTCCTCCTTCCCAGGAGTTGCAAGTTTTACATTCAGTGGTCAGGATTGCTTGTCATATTGAGTGCAGAATTTCTGTTCAGCAGGAAAAGAAGTTAGGAACATAGTTCAGAGGGTCACTTGAAAAACAGTGGGTTTGACTGGTGAGAAAAGCAAGTCCGACAGGAGCTGCTGCTTCTCTTACTGGGGGTCACGTGGCTGAGCCAGCTCTGCGTCCACTGCCCCTGCCTGTACACAGCATTAACTGTGGCAGTTGGTGCTTCTAGAAAGCTGAATGGCTGGATCCCACTAGCGTGCACATGTTAAGGCTGCTCCTCACCATGGTGGTGTTTGAAGGTGGAGCTTTGGGGAGATAAAGCGTCTGGGGATGTCACCCTTATTAAAGGAGTCTCAAAGAGATGGTCATCCATGAACCAGGAAGAAGGTCCTTTTACCAAACACTGAATCTGTCAGCGCCCTGCCCTGGGGAACCTGGAGGTGGGGTGGGGAGGGTAGCAAAGTACACTTCCTTCTCAGGGAACATAATTTTTCTAGCAACTAGACTTGACCGATGGAAGCCGGCCCAGACATCAGTGCATTTCCTGAAACCTTGGACTCGATAGCGCTTCTGGTTGTATAACCTGCAAGGTCAAGTCTAAGCACAGGTGTCTCCCATCTGGAAGCTGATCTCCTTCCTTCTGGGACAGATGAAGTGGTGGGATGCCGTCCCTAACCAAACCCAGATCAACTCTCTCAACAGTACGGTGACTTCACTCTTCGTACACTTCTGACTGAGCTTCCTCTTGGCTCCTGCATTTTATTGATTCTAGCGTCCTGCTACCTTCTCTGTCATGAGTGGCTCAGGATTTCAAAAATTACAAATTTGGTCACTTGAGGACACCAGAATAGAGGGGCCATGGGGGGACACGAGAGAACAGATGTGATTCTGGCAGGGGTCAGATGGCCATTTTTAGCAATGCAGTTGGCATGGCTCCCTGTCTTCATGAATCAAGATTCTCTGGTGGCTGTAAGAGACAGAAAAGTAACCAGAATCACTTGAGCAAAATAGATTCATCCAGGATGACTTGTTGGCCAAGATGCAGTCGGTCTCCAAGGGTGGATGGAAATAGGGACTTGTCTTCCTGTCTCCCACAAGATTCCCACCCCTTCCTCTCCCTTCTGCCCCTTCAGCACCCTGAAACTCTCCTCTTATTCACACTGCTTACTCTTTTCTCCCACTGGCTTTCTCTGCATTTCAAGGAAACCCAAGACTACCAGCAGCTCTTGGGTTTATACCCACTTCTTTCAAGAGACCAACAACCTGGAAACTAGGATCTCTTAGTTCCAGCCTTAAAAACCTAACAAACCAGAAAGCTGAATTTGACACCTAAATGACTATCTACACAGGGTAGAGAGATCATTAATTGTCCCCATTGAAGAACTGGGACCTAGAGGCCATCATAGGAGACGGGGGAACCCCTTGGGAGGAGTAGCATTGAGGCTTGAAGCTTGAGTTACTTCTCAGGCTGCTAAGGTGCTGGCCCACTGCACTGCAGCAGGAGGCAGGACCAAGAGGGAGGAAAGGCTGCCTCCGTGCCCATCGCAACTTATTTTTTTTTTTTATTTTAAAGAGAAAAAAATAAAAACAATGATAGAGTTTCAAAACAAGGTAATAAATTAACAACCGTTAATAT
The DNA here is from genome assembly GCA_004027915.1 of Capromys pilorides. Classification (NCBI taxonomy): domain Eukaryota; kingdom Metazoa; phylum Chordata; class Mammalia; order Rodentia; family Capromyidae; genus Capromys; species Capromys pilorides. The sequence continues at coordinate 11,950 of PVKN010028439.1, forward strand.
ATTGTATATTGTTAACTTCAAAGTAGTTGCTCAGATTACAGGATACAGGCATGAAAGATTAATCGAACAGTATAAGCACAATCCATTCTTTTGAATAAACAAATAGAAATTAGTAGTGTAATTATCTTAGCTTGTGTGTGTGTGTGTGTGTGTGTGTGTGTGTGTGTGTGTGTGTCTTAGTTACTCTTCTGTCATTGCTGGAACAAATACCTCACCTGCAGGCTGAGGGAAGGAAAGATTTGTTTAGCTCACAGTTCTTGGAGGTTTCTTAATTTAAAGCAGCCTGAATTATATAGCAAGACCTGAAGACACTGCGCTGCTCTGTCCAGGATGATCCACTCCAAACTTCTAAGAGAGGCCATCAGGCCTGGGGGGTACGGGAGGCATGTGAAACCAGTTTAAGGGTTCTCACTTCTCTGGCCCTGCCCCTCAAGCCCCACCCCGGTCCTCTGGGTCCACCCCTGGAGCCCACCACTTGATAGCCCCATGATTTACATGAGGCTTGGGGGGGTGGAGGACAACTAGATACAAACTATAACAGTGTGTGTGTGTGTGTGTGTGTGTGTGTGTGTGTGTGTGTGTATTTTTTTTCCTCAGGAAAAGTTGTGAATGAGAAAAAGAGCACAAGCAGAAACACTAACAGATGTCCAGCACCAAGTTGTATGTACTTAAGCTTCCACAAAAGGTACTTCATGCCCATTTCTGGCATAATACTGGAGTCCAAACCATTTCGGCTAGAACTAAACCCGTGAAGGAATTTGCCGCCCGATACTGGAGCAGATGCACGTTCATAGGATGAGCAGGCGGCAGGGAATGGCAACCCACGTCCTCGGAAGGCTGCGTTTCCTCCTCGGACAGCGTGTGTTTAGCCTAGGCAACAGCATACAGGAGTAGAAGGTGCTGATGAACCTCCTGAAAGAGAGGCGCGGGGTTCCGAAGCAGGGCACGGGCTCTGGGTAGTTGAGAGGTAGCACTGGGCTGGAACTTTTCAGAGCATACGTTTTCGATCCAGTAGAAGATGGAGTTGCCTTTGGAGACAAGAACAATTCCTGGAGGTGACATGTAAAGGGGGCAGCATATAGTTGTGTTGATTAGGAGAAATAAATGTAACTCCCAACCTACTAGGTGTCTGATATGCCCAGTTCATGTTCCCCAAAATCAAAGAATGAGTCCTAAGGGACAACAGAGGTTAAGAGTAGGAAAAATTAAAAAAAATAAAGAAGAGTAGGAAAAATTAGGACTGGCCAGAGAGCTCAGCGGATTAGAGTGCCTACTTAGGCCAGCACAGGAGCTGGGGGTTTGAT
>PVKN010028440.1:0-13243 GCA_004027915.1 Capromys pilorides
GATTGATGGAAAATACTGATTCCAAGTTAAGTTTAAGACATTTGATATTCAGAAAGTCAGTGATGTTAAGCTTAAGTACTTATGTTATAGAGTATTAGTATCACTAAGCTTCTCTTCTGGAGTGTTAAGAATGTAAGTTTTCAGATCAAAAATTCAAGAAAAAGAAGGGCCACAAGGATTGCCAATATTTTGGCCCTAGCCCTTAAAGGTCAGTGAGGACTCAGGACAGAAGAGAACTTGTGCTGTAACATCCTATAACTCAGTGGTGTCCCAAGTTTTCTGTTCAAGGAGACATTAGGGCCACAGAGGAAAGGGATTGATGATGTATAGTGTGTGTAAGGAGAGACAACTAGAGAGAAAACATTCTCTCATGCTTTCACAGAGAGCAAACTGGTCAAGCAATGGCTGTGACTCAATCAAACGGCTGACACTGACAACAGTTCTACAAAGCACTTTACATGGTTTCAAAGTAAATTCTGAGGGTATTTGACCAACTTTGGGAGATTCAAAAGTTACATGCTTTGTTATACAGGTCTTGCTGTAACTTTCCCTCAACCGCCCAGCAGAAAAGTTTAACCATGAGGCATAAAATGTAAAGCTATATTATTACGCTGAGCTGTAAAAGGCTGAAGTCAACAGCTTCCAGTAATGTCAGATGAGCTATTAATCCACTACTTTTATGGACTATTGGACTATAAACAGCTATTTTCTCTTTGTGCAATGAAACGAAAGATCTGATCTAATGATGTTTAGACAACAAAGCATGTCTGCGTCTTGTACACTGAACAACTATGATGAAGACAACAATATACAATGTATTAATTATTGTATCTGGCCTTCTAACCTGTTGTCAAACTGTCTCATTGCTATTTCTTTCACATTAATATTAATAAAAATAAATCTAAGACAGTATATGAGACATGATTGGGAGGGGTTAGTTACAGTGGGATGTAGAGTTACAGTTAGGGCATTTACAGTTCTTAAATACTACATGGGCTGATACTCATTTTTCCTTGGATTCTGAACCAGAAGGAAAAGAGTGTTGCAGGGGCACTGGCATTCTTTCAGCAACCCAGCGTAGAGAAGTCTCTGGATGTGAAACTTTATATCTTTCTGAGCCTCAATAGCCATGGGATATTGCCTCAAGCAGAACAGCTTATCATTCCCAAACAAGACCACTATCACAGGAAGAAAGTGGCCTGCTAAATCAGGCAGGATGTCTGATGCCCAAATATGAGGGAAAAGTTCAGTCCATTTGAGAAGATTCTGTGGTACCACAAGCTGTTCATCTTCAGTAACATCCAGCAGGCAGTATTCTTCTTGAAAAGGAAGACAGTTAAAATACAGGCTCCTGGGAGATGGTCATCACTCATCATACCAGTGACTATCATCATCCTCTCTAAGGAAAAAGAGATTTGAGCCTGTGGTTTTTGGAAGAGGTCTGAACACAACTGAGGGAACAATGTGGCATCAGCAAAAATGAGTGGCTAACTGTATGTTTTCCCAGTTGAGCCTGTCTTGATTCACAGAAAGAATAGGAAGAGGTCTGGCCAGTTGCACCCTGTTCCTGCACAATCTGTTCTAGGAGCAGGGCAGTTGATTAGGCTACTACAGATAAATCTGCCCCCTTGTTACTTAGGAACTCACAGTCGTTCCTTCAGTCTTTGCTGTTAGCATGTGTTCCCAGGGCCCAGAAAAAGGGACCCACTCCCCTGTCAATCTGACTCATTCATTGCATGCATCACAAGCACATCCTTTTTCTCCCTCTTCTCTTTCCTAATTTGGACATTTTCTTTTAAAAGATCCCTTTTCCTCATAATATGCACACTGATCTGGGTCCAAGGGGGTGTGGTAACCCCACAGACCCATTGTACTTTCCTTTTTTGTCCAGATCTATGCTGTGCCTCCTTCCTACATGTTTCTGCCATAACGTTTCTCTTTTCCTGCCTATATTCCATTCTGCATCCTCTCTTTTATGAAACACTTTCTGAGCTATGTCTATCAGCTCTGACATGTTCGTCCCTGCAAAACTTTCTAATTTCTTTTTTTTAACTTTCTAATTTCTGTATCTTATAGCATATATCAGGGGCTAACTGAGTCACAAAGGCCACATTACGAGTGCAAGCATACTCAGGGGCCTCTAGATGGAAGGGGTGTGGGTCAGCTAAGCCTCCATGAAATGCTTGAGAAAAGCCATGGGGCTCTCATTTGATCCCTGGTATATTTCTGCCACTTTCTGTAAGTCAATGGGATGCCTCATGAAACCCAGGTGCCCTTTCCCTGGGGCTACATGATGGTCCCTTAAGGCTTTCATTCCCTCCTCTGTATTGCACTTCCTGTTAGGCTCCTCCCTGGGTAGAACTTATGCTACTGTTTCTTCCTTTTCCTGTAACATCTCTAAAGTTACAGGGTTCTAAAGTTAGAACCCTCCAGGTTCTACTTGCTCTTCTGCTGCTCTCCGAATCCAGTTCCCTTCCTTGGAAGTAAACAAAGTCAGGAGGATCTGCTGGCAGTCATCCCAGGTTGGGTAATGCATTCTGAACACTGATTCCAGTAACATAATTAATACTCATGTCTACTCTAAAAAACATATTTTTTTATTTCTCCAATTGTATAAATCACTCATGGAAAAAGGTACATACATAAGAGTGAATCGGTGGTTCTCCCCTTGGTATATCTCTATCATCTTCCTGAGGGGGAAAACTGAAATTGGACAAGAGGGTGATACCTCCACCACTCCTCCAATTCCCACAGTCATAGGAGAGGATTGCCTGCACTGGCAGGCAATTTGTGAATGAATTGTGTCACCCTGGGTGCTGACCCTCCAAAGGCTCTCCCTCGCCCTGCCAACTGTGGAGAAAGTCTCTCCCCTGGAACCACAGCTCTCGGATCAGGATAGGGTGGCAGTGGCAATATCAGTGTCACTGTAGCACTTACGTCATCTTTCTCCAGAGCTGAGGACACCACAGGGGGCTTAGCTCCAAAGATTTTTTCTCTCATGATCAGAACATGGTCAGGGCTTCCCCAGGCACACATGCTGTGCCATTGAGGCACTGTCGAAACCACACAGTCAGGAATCAATATACCAGCACTTGCCTGGGTGTCCTGGCTCCATATTACTACCTCCCACACTTTACTGTGTATGTGAAGATTGATCTTCCCCTTGGCTGGCCAGCCCACTCCAAAGGAGTGGGTAATCTCAGGGCATGAGCATGGTGGAGGAATGCAGATGCATGAGGAACGTGAAATATGCAACTCAAACAGACAGAAAAATGGACAACGATATCCAGGGGAAAGTTTGATTTTTTTCTAACCTCCTTTTCTCACCAATTTAGACTTTTGGCTAGATTTCAAATCAAGAAATTAGTTATAGGTATTGTCTAACAGTCTATAATAGTAGTGGCTTAGAAACATCATCATGTCTGCATCTTGACTCTGAACAACTACTATGAAGACAACAATATGCATTGTATTAATTAATGTGGCTGTCCTGATAACGTGTTTTGAAACTGCATCATTGTTATTTCTTATTAAAAGAATAAAATTTAAAAAAAAAGAAATTGCCAACAGATTTAAAAGGCAACACACAAATTTAGAAAAAAAAATCTTAACTAATAAGTACTCAGACAAAGGTCTTCTATCTAGAATTTATAAAGAACTAAAAAACATTAGGGTCACAAAGTTAAAGACTCAATACAAAAATGGGCATTCGAGATGAAAATACACTTCTCAGAGGAAGAAGTATAAAAAGCAAACAAACGCAAGAAAAAATGCTCCACATCACTAGCCACTAGCCATTCAAGAAATTTTAAAAAAAAACTGAGATACCATCTCACCCCAGAAAAAATGGCTATCATAAATCAATTAACCACACATGTTGGAGAGGCTGTGGGGGAAAAGGAACACTTCTCCACTGCTGGTGAAATGTAGACTGGTACAACCATTATGGAAATCAGTGTGGAAACTTCTCAGAAAACTAGGACTGAAATCTCATTCAATTCAGCTTTCCCTCTTCTTGGAATTTTCCCAAAGAACTGGAAACATCACATCATAGTGATACATGTGCACCTATGTTTATAGCAGCATGATGTGTGATAGCCAAATGTTGGAAACAATCAAAATGCCTATCACCTGAGCAATCGATGAAAATGATGTGGTGTTTTTATACATGGAGTATTACTCAGCTACAAAGAAAAAATAAAACATGAAGCCTTCATATATAAGAGGATGCACCTTAAAGCTATACTCATAAGTGAAATAAAACAGACCCACATATGTAACAATAGTATTGTTTCCCTAGTGCAAGAGCTCTGAAAAAATGGAAATTGAAAAATAAAACACAGTTGAATGGAAAGTGAGAATTAAGGATTAAACAACGAAGAGAGAGAAAGGAGAAAAGTTTGGAAATATGGCAAGGGCAAAACCAGACATTTACATAAATAAGATGGTTAATGTAATGATTCTAATAACCTCCACCAGGTTTTTGAAAATGGCAGTAAATGGGTAGAATTCTGACCCTGACTATCTCTAAATGCTGATATCTGTCAACTAAGCAGCTACACCGAAGATAGCAATGTGCAATACTAAAACCATGCTTGAAATACTTGTCATTTTGGTCTTCTAAATGCATACTGCTTCTAATGTCACATTGATTATTTCTATACTGTCTTTAAAGTAAATGTTTGTTTAAAAAAGAAAGAAAAGAAAACAAGAGGCAAGAAAAAAAGTCATGGGATAGTCCTGCTACTGTTCTGTATGTGGTTTTAATTTCTAAATTTCTATATAAAAATGTGTAATTGTTTTTGCTCACATTCATTAGGGATTTAAAGTTTAGAATATCCATGGTTGTTGGAAAATAGCAGCCCCATGTTATGATTAAGGTGCTTGATATTCAGACAAATAATGATGTTAAGCTCAACTTCTTCTGTTACACGGTAATAATATCATTTAACTTCTCTTCTGGATGTTTAAGAACTAAAGTTTGAAAACCAAACATTAGAGAAATAGAGGGGCTAAAAGGATAGCCAATATTTTGGTCTTAGCCCTTCCAGGTCAGTGAGGACTCACGACATGAGAACCTCTGCTGTGACATCCTTTAGGTTAGTGGCTTCCCAAATTTTCTAATGAAGAAGATTATGAGGCCTCAGAGGAAAGCAATTGACAATGTTTAGTGTGCCTAAGGAGAGCCACCTAGAGAGAAAAAAATTCTCTAAGACTTTCACAAAGAGCAAATTGATCAAGCAATGGACATGACTCATTCAGATGGCTGACCCTGGCGAAAGATCTATAAGGTTTGTACATAGTTTCAGGGTAAATCCTGAAGGGATTTGACTGGCATTGTCAGATACAAAAGTTACATTTTTAGTTATCTAGGTCTTGCTTTAACTTGATCTTATCAAGCACAAAAGTATAACCATAAGGCATAAAAAGTAATGCCATATTAACATGGTGAGCTGTAAATAGCTCAAGTCAACAACTTCTGACAATAGTCAGTTCTGCTGCTAAATCACTACTATTATAGATCATTGGGCTATCTTGGGTTATTGTGCTGAATACAAGTACCTACAATGTTTAGACTGGCTTCAAGAATGAAAAGGACCTTTAATGACTTCTACAAATCCAGCTTCCCTAACTTCAATGTAACACGTATCTCGGATGAAACTAAATGCAAAAGGGGCATATGTTGGGACTAATAAAGCTAGAAAATAGATCAAATGTGTAGATGGGATGTGGGGACTCTTAGCAGATAGAATATAACAAATGAGTGTCTAAAGGAAACAAACTACCTCACTCCTGAGATGAACATCCAGTCTGATTAAGGTTAGCTTTCAGTTGCTAGGCAACCTACTGTCATGCATTACTAACTTCACAAAAGTATAAATAAGGGACCATTTTGTTGTGAATATATATGAGAGTTATGATAGCTATTCAGCTATATTCTCATAGTTCATTGAGAATAAAAGTTTGTACTAATATTATTTAGACAAGATTATCATGTCTCAGGGTTGGCATGATAGCTCAGCAGACTACAATGCCTGCTTAGGCAGAGCACAGCAGCCAAGATTCGATCCCCATATATTGTGCCAGCCCTACTCCTGGGGAATGTTGAGAATGGTAAACGAGCCTGTGTGTGCTGGTATGCACCTGTAATCCTAGGGCTTGGAAGACCAGGAGAATCACTAAAAGTCCAATCTATTTAGCGAGACCCTGTACAGCCTGTAGAACATGTAATAAACACATTAAATGCATATCTGCATTTTGTCATTGGAATAACTACTATGAAGACAACAGTATGCAATGTATTAATAATTGTAGCCATACTGCTAACCTGTTTTGAAACTGCCTTTATTGCTGTTTATCTTTTTTTAATTAAAATGAATAAAAATAATAAAAAAGGAAAGCAGAATGGGAACAAACAAATTTCCTAAATCTACACATCAAACTTCTAGAAAAGAAGAGAAAACTACACCCAACGCCCACAGATTGAAAGAAATTATAAAGATTAGAGCAGAAATTAATTCAATCGAGACAAAGAAAGCAATACAAAGAATGAATGAATCAAAAATCTGGTTCTTTGAAAGATTAAATAGAACTCATAAGCCCCTAACTAATCTCATCAAAAAGGAAAGATGAAATTCAAATTTAAGCAATAAGGAATGAAATCAGTGAAATTACCATAGATCTCCTGCAAATTTAGAAGATCATCAATAGATACACTGAAAATCTTTATTCTCAAACAGTCAAAGATACAAAAGAAATGGACAGATTATTCAAAAGGCACAAATTACCAAAACTGAATCAAGAAGATATAAGAACTCTCAATAACCCAAAAATAGCCAATGAAATTCAAAATCTAATAAAAAGCATACCGATAAAGAAAAGTCCAGGACCTGATAGATTCACCACTGAATTCTACAAGAAATTTATAGAAGACATAATCCCAATACTCCTCAAACTCTTCAATGAAATTGAAAAGAAACCAATCCTCCCAAAATCATTCCTAGAAGCAAGTATTACACTGATACCAAAACCAGAGAGAGATGCAACTAAAAAAGAGAACTATAGGCCAATTTCTCTCACAAACATAGATGCAAAAATCCTCAATAGAATCCTCACCACTAGAATGCAATAAATCAGCAAGAAGATTATACACCATGACCAGGTACGATTTATCCCAGGGATGCAACGATGGTTTAATATACACAAATCTATAAATGCAATACACTATATCAATAGAGCCAAAACCAAAAATCACATGATCATCTCAATTGATGCAGAAAGGGCTTTTGACAAAGCCCAACACTCATTCATGATCAAAGTCCTGCAGAAACTTGGAATAGAGGGCCACTATCTCAAGCTGATAAAAGCCATCTATGACAACCCAACAGCTAACATAATTCTAAATGGGGAAATACTGAAGTCTTTTACTCTCAAATCTGGTACAAGACAAGGATGTCCTCTATCACCACTCCTATTCAACATAATTTTAGAATCATTAGCTACAGTCATTAGACAAGAGAGAGGAATAAAAGGAATAAGAATAGGTAAAGAAAAAGTCCAATTATCATTATTTGCAGATGGCATGATACTTTACTTGGAAGACCCAAAAAATGCCACTGAGAAGCTCCTAGAATTAATAAACAAATTCAGTAGTATAGCACGACACAAATATACTGGAGGAAAATTAGAGAAATAATACCCTTTGCAATACCACTGCAAGAAATTAAATACTTAGGAATTAATCTAACTAACAAAGTAAAAGATCTATTGAATTAAAATTACACTACTCTGAAAATGAAGACCATAGAGGAAAATGGAACTTATTCCTTGATCCTGGATAGGAAAAACCAACATTGTGAAGATGGCAATACTCCCAAAATTGTTACACAGATTTAATGCAATACCTATCAAAATACCACCAACATACTTCACAGAACTAGAGAAATCATTCCTAAAATTTATTTGGAACCAGAAAAGACCTAGAATAGCAAAGGCAATCCTGGGCAACAAAGTCAAAGCCAGAGGCATTACACTTCCTGACCTGAAATAATACTGCAAAGCTACTGTGATAAAATTAGCACGGTATTGGCAAAAAAAGAAAAAGAAAAGAAAAGAAAAACAGACCTCAGGATCAGTGGAATAGATTAGAAGATGCAGATACAAACACAAGCACACACAGTCATTTATCTTCAACAAAGGGTCCAAACATGTTTACTGGATGAGACAGAGTCTCTTTAACAAATGATGCTGTAGAAACTAACTCTCTACATGCTTAAAACTAAAACATGAAGGCCGGCAATATGGCTCAGCAGTGTAAAGCCACTGCTTAGGAAAGCTTAGGCAACCGCAGGGACCACAGTTCAATCCTAGGCACCATATGTTGCACCAGCCCCTCCCTCAGGGGAGGCTGAGCTGGCCATCATAAAAAAACTGAAACTTGACCCAATCTATCTCCAGGCATTAAACTAAATTCAAAACAGACTAGAGAAGAGAATAGGAGACAAGGGAAAATGTCATAGTATTGATCTGCTACAATTTTGCATATGGTTAGATTTCTAAATTTCTGTGTAAAAATGTGCAGCTGTTTTTTTATCACATTCTATAGGGCTTTATCAGAGTATCAATGATTGATGGAAAACACCAGTTCCATGTTAAATCTAAGGCATTTGATATTCAGAAAGACAGTGATGTTAAGCTCAAGTACCTATGTTATAGAATAATAGTATGAATAAGCTTCTCTTATGGAGGGTTAACAACTTAAGTAGGCAGACCAAAAAAATTAGAGAAATAGAAGAGCTACAAGGATAGCCAATATTTTGACCCTAGTTCTTTCAGGTCAGTGAGGACTCAGGACATAAGAGAACCTGTACTGCAACATCCTATAACTCAATGGTATCCCAAAATTTCTGTTCAAGAAAATTATGGGACCACAAAGGAAAGGGATCAATAATGTATAGTGTGCCTAAGGAAAGTCATCTAGAGAAAAAACATTCTCTCAAGCTTTCAGTGAGAGCAAACAAACTGGTCAAGCCATGGCTGTAACTCATCCAGATGGCTGACACTGGCAAAAGTTCTAGAAAATACTGTACATGGTCCCAAGGTAAATCCTGAGGGGATTTGACTGACCTTGTCAGATACAAAAGTTACATGTTTTGTTATATAGGTTTTGCTTTAACTTGGCCTTAACCATCCAGCAGATAAGTTTAACCATGAGGCATAAAAAGTAAAGCCAGATTAAGTATGCTGAGCTGTAAATGGCTTAAATTAACAGCTTCAAACATTGCCAGTTTTGCCAATAACCCACTGCAATTATGGAATATTGGACTATGTATACAACTACTTTCTCTTAGCTCAGTGAGAAGAAATACTTGTACCAATAGTGTTTAGAAATGTTATCATGTCTGCATCTTGTACTCTGAACAATTACTATGAAGACAACAAAAATCATTGTATTAATTATTGTGGCTGTCCTGCTAACATGTTTTGAAATGTCTCACTGTTATTTCTTATTAAAAGTAACAAAATTATAAAAAAGAATAAAAAATAACTCGGTAAAAAAAATGGACTAGAGATCGAAACATTAAAACAGAAACATTAAATCTCCTGGAAGAGATATTAGGTGGAAATCTGGAAGACACAGGGGTAGGTAAACAGTTCATTGAAGAAAAATCAAATTTCATGTGACATGTGCGAAAGAATCAACAACTAGGATCTCCTCTTATTGAAGTTTCTTCATGTCAAAAAATAAATTACCAACAGAGTTAAAAGACAACCCACAAATTTGTAACAAATCTTAACTAATAAGCACTGAGGCAAAGTTCTTCTATCTAGAATTTATATAGAACTGAAAAACATTAGGGCCCCAAAATTTAAAAACTCAATGTAAAATTGGGCATCCAAGATGAACACACACTTCCAAGAAGAAGAAATACAAAAGGCAAATAAATACAAGCAAAAATGCTCCACATCACTAGTCATTCAAGAAATTCAAATTAAAATAGCATTGTGATACCATCTCACCCTGGGGAGAATGGCTATCACAAAGAAATCAAGCAACAAATGTTGGAGAGGCTGTGGGGAAAAAAGAACCCTTCTTCGCTACTGGTGGGAATGTAGACTGGTGCAACCATTATGGAAATCAGTGTGGGGACTCCTCAAAAACTAGGACTGAAATCCTATTCAATCCAGCTATCCCCCTATTATGAACTTTCCAAAAGAACTGAAAACATCATAGTATAGTGGTATATGTGCGCCTATGTTCATAGCCCCACAATTTGTGATAAACAAATCTTGGAAACAACAAAAATACCTGTCACCTGAGAAATGGATTAAAAAGATGTGGTGTTGTTTTACCATGGAGTATTACTCTGATATTAAAAAAAACAAACTTGATACCTTTCTAGGTAAGTGGAAGCACCTTGAAGCTATACTCATGAGTGAAATATATCAATCCACATGTTTAAATATTATATTGTCTCCCTAGTGAAAAATCTCAAAAGAAATGAAAATTGAAAAGTATAACAGTTAAATGGGAAGAGAGAACTTGAGGATTAAACAATGAATAGAGAGAAAGGAGACTAGTCAGAAAATATGGAACGGACAAAACCATACATTTATATAAACAGGATGGTTAAGTCAATCATCCTAAAATTTCTATCAGGTTTCTGAAAATAGCACTTAATGGATAGAATTCTCATCCTGAATAACTATATGCTGATACCTGTAAACTAAGCAACTATACTAAGGATAGCAATATGCAATACTAAAACAATGCTTTAGAAGGACCCCCAGCCTGCCTCCATCTCCTGGCTCTTCCCGCCTGAGCTCCAGTCCTGAACCCATTCGCCATCTGGTCTGGCCCACGTACCTGCTGGGCAAGGACCCTCAGCCTGCCTGCATCTCCCGGTTCTTCCAGCCTGAGCTCCAGTCCCGAACCCATCCACCACCCCTTCTGGCCTGCCTGCACCTTCCTGGTAAGGACCCTCAGCCTGCGTCCATCCTGAGACTACTCAACTCCAGAACTCTGACTCCACCCACAGTCCAGACCCACAGGGCCGCACAGCAGCCAGTGGTCTGAGCTGCAACTCACAGCCAGGCACCACTAGAGGGGAACACACTTGGTGGGTGCAGAACACTCTCCCATAGGCGCTAACAGCATAACTTCACCAAAGTACAGTGATCACTGCCATATAAAATGATAATGACAAGGAGAAAGATGCAGTCACAGGGCTCATGCCCACCCAAATCAAATACAGGAGATGATACCATGGAAGAAAATGGGAATCATGCAGCCAAAAACTCTGAATCTGAGGTAGACAGACAACTACAGAAACATCCAGAACAACTCATATCAGAGATAACATCTGAAATAAAAAAAGAAATGCATGAATTAATAGAATCTGAAGTGGAAAAACAATTTCAGAAACATATGGAGAAAAGCAGAACAGAAATAACCCTTGGGGGGAAAAAAAAGACATGTCTAAATTAATAGCATCTAAAGTAGGAGAACAAAAGCAGAAAGGTAAAGAGGAGAGCAGAGCAGAAATAATCTCAGAGAGATTATTTCTACAGAGAGAAAGGATAACTATAATGAAAGACTTAACTAATATTAAAGAAGACATTGGCAAAAAATTAGAGGAGAATAGAAAAATGATGGATTCTTTGACTGAGCAATATAAGAAAGAAATAGCATGAAACAGTTTAAAAGAGATATACAAGAAAATAAAATCTCAATCACAAGCTGGCAAAACTGTATGAATGAAAGTGAAGATAGAATTTCAGATCTTGAAGACACACGTGCAGCTAGTGAAAAGGTAAGAAAGGGTCTCTTAAAAACAACCAGGATGCGGGAAAAAATAATTCAACACCTGCAAGATGATGCAAAAATGAACAACGTGAGATTAATAACAATCAGTGAGAAAGGAGTCAATACAAATGATATAAAAAGAATATGGGCAGAATTAATAGCAGAAAACTTCCCAAATATGAGAAAACAAACAGATATTCAGGTAACTGAAGCATACAGAACACCAAATAACATCAACCCGACTAAAAACACATCAAGATATATAATAATCAAGATCTCAGAAAACCAGCAGAGGAATAACATACTAAAAGCTGCTAGAGAAAAGAAACAGATCACATTTAAAGGAAAACCCATCAGAATAATGTCAGATTTCTCTTCACAAACCATGAAATCAAGAAGAGCGTGGAGCAGAGTGCTTCAAGTCCTCCAGAAAAACAAATTTCATCCTAGACTTCTATACCCGGCAAAACTCTCTCTCAAGTACAAGGGAGAAATGAAATACTTTCACGACAAGGAACAACTAACGAATTTCATGATGTCAAAGCCAACACTACACAGTACACTAACAAATATTTTAGATAGGGACCAAAACGACCTGAACTCAACAAATGAGAACAGAAAGATCCCACCAAATAAGGCAACCAATTAAACATAGGAGAAAAAGTGGTTAACAGTAGTAAATAAAAGTCATGTCGATAATAAGACATATATTTCAATTATAACCATCAATGTAAGTGGACTTAGTTCTCCAATTAAAAGACATACACTGGCAGAGTGGATAAGGAAGCAAAACTCAACAATATGCTGTATACAAGAAACACACAACTCATAAAGAAATTCATAGGCTAAAAGTAAAAGGATGGAAAATAATACTACATGCTCCAGCACCTCAAAAAAAAGCAAGGGTAGCAATCCTGTTTGCAGACAGTCTAAACTTCAAACCAAGATTGATCAAACATAACAAAGAAGACCACTACATACTGGTCAAGGGAAAAATTCAGGATGAAGAGATAACACTCATAAATATGTATGCACCAAACAAGGGAGCAGTAAGTTATATAACATAAACCTTAATGGACATGAAAAATCTGACATCCAATACCACAATCTTAACAAGACACCTTAACACCCTCCTATCTGAAAAGGATAGGTCAAGCAGACAAAAATTAGCAAAGAAGTAGCAGAACTGAAACAGAATTTGAAACAACTGCACTTAGTGGACATACACAGAGTGTTCCAACCAACTACTTCAGAATACACATTCTTTTCAGCTGCACGTGGGACATTTTCTAAAATAGACCACATGTTAGTCCACAGGTCATGCTTAAGTACATGGAAGAAAACAGAAATTATCCCATGCATATTATCTAACCACAGTGCAATGAAATTGGAAATAAATGGCCAAAGAAACCATAAGAACTCCAGAAATACATGGAA